>MU693551.1:21364-115359 GCA_026770625.1 Nicotiana glauca
TGCACGAAGGGTCATTCCGTGCCATGTTTTGATTAATTATGCACGAAGGGACATTCCGTGCTCTGATTTGATTATAATTGCACGAAGGATCATTCCGTGCCATGATATGAGAGTTATGTGAGGGAAAGCACGAAGGGTGATACCGTGCACTTTATTTGATTGCTTTTAGTGCGAATGAGAGTAAAGGCACGAAGGTTGATGCCGTGCAACTATTGATTTTCCTGCTCTCATTAGTTATAGTTATTTCCATATTTCTTACTTAAATTGTTGACTTTATATCCGGACTGTACTCCCCCATAGTATGCTTCCCTCTCTCTTAATTGTTAAATTTCTATATTCTTCCCTTTTATTGCATATATATATATATATATATATATATATATATATATATATATATATAACTGTACAGGTTGATTGGTAGTCCTGTCTAGCCTCGTCACTACTTCGCCGGGGTTAGGCCAGGCACTTACCAGCACATGGGGCCAGTTGTACTGATGCTACACTTCTGTGCTTTTTGCACAGATCACGGTACCGGAGCAGCTTTTGGACCACAGCAGTAGCACATCGAGTGGGAGCTGACTTCAGTCCAGGGACTTACGAGGTAGCCTAGTTGGCGTTAGCAGGCTGAAGTCCCTTTCTATATTTCTGTTTGTTTTCATTGTACCGAGACAGACATTATGTATTCGTTTTATTCGGACTTGTTTGTAGCACTCTTTAGAGGTTCGTGAGATAGCGACTCCAGTTCTTGGGTAGTGAAATATTTAACTTCCATATTGTTGATTTCCAGTCAATTATGTTACAAAAGACTTCCGCTTTATTTAAAGGTTTATTTCTGTTATTACTGTTGTGTTGTTATTCGAAAAGGTTTTAAATGCTTGGCTTGCCTAGCTCCGACAGTAGGTGCCATCACGACTTCCGATGGTAGAAAATTCGGGTCGTGATATTTTAGAAATTAATAAAAAATTAGATAAAATTATTAAAGTAAAAGAGGTAAAAACTGTAAAAACTGAAGTAGAAATTCCAAAAGTAGACAATTTAACAAAAGTAGACGATTTAATAGAACAATTAAAAAGAGTATAAATAACACCACAAAAAGACAGACTTAGAATAAGAAAACCCCAAAAATGGACCTTTTATCAAGTGGGTCAAGAACAATGAACGAAGAAAGATCAAGAATAAGTTTTTCAGAAAATAGAATAGGTAATAATATGTTAGCAATAAGTTTAACTAAGAAAAGATAAAGATAATCAACAATTAGACGAAATAATAAATATAGAAAAAGATATACAAATTTTTCTACAAAATCATCTAAGATTACTCAACCCAAAAATATTATGTAATACGGGATATTTTTCAAATAATTCTCAGTTGTATAGACATTACAGAGAAAAACAGTTATCAGCCATAGGAAATAAAATTGCAACATTAAATTTAATCAATCTAGAAGCAGTAAGGCAAATAAAAAACTATAAAAAGAATTTAATGCATATGAGATTAATAGTAATTGGATTAAAAGGACTAACTAGAAAAAATTTAGGAACTAAAGTACTAATCGTAGTATATGATGACAGATGGTCAGATCGAAAGAAATCTATAATAGGTTTAACAGAAGTAGACATGACCAACAATGGAGAAATATTTTATATTAGCCCAGATTTCATGATAAATCTGGCAGAATTTGAAAAAAATATTAAGATAGGAATACAGACAAAAGGATGCGAAAAAATAAATACTGGAAATAATTTACTTATATGTGTGGATTTTATAGAAAAAATGGCAACCAATAGTAATACAAAATTTAAAATTAAAGTAGAAGATGTGGTTGAAGTAATGGGAAAAAAAGGGATAAAATTAATAAAACATATTAAGATAAGCCCAGAAGAATATGCTGGATTAGAATGGAATCTAGAGGATTTCGCAAATAAAAATATTAAAACCAGAATCTCATTTGATGTATACAAACTCGAAGGGAGAAACCTCAATTAGGTTTACTGATTATAATTATTCTACCCATAAAGAAATAGATGATAAAACTGAAAGTACAGTAGAAGATAGTGAATGTATGAATATTGAAATAATACAAGACGAATTTGAAGTAGACATGGCATTAGAAAAAGCAAGAGAACTAGTTAAAGAAAATAAAAGTAAGACTTTCCAATGTAAAGGATGTAAACTTGGAAGGTTAACCTTAAGTGAAACAGAAGAACATTTTAAGAAATGTGAATTAAGAACAGATAATTGGGGATATAGAAAAGAAAATATTTCACAACATAAATCGGATAAATTTGATCAATTGTTTGAAGAAATACAAGATAGTTATGAAGAAATAGAAACAGAATCCGTAATAAGTCTAAAATAATTAATGGAGTCAACTAGTTCTAGTCCCAGTCCATTTCATAAAATAAATTACCAAAGTACAGTAGATACTAGTACAGGAAATGTACCTAGAAGAAGAGTATATAGAATAGGACAAGAAATAGAAATAAAAAATGTAAAATCATCAGGAAAAAGGATGCCTATAGAAGAACCTATAAGGTTACAAGAAGGAGGAAGTAAAGGTAAAATATTAAATATATCAGCTCATGACCCACAAATGTGGAACTCGGTAATAGACCTATGGAAAGGAATAGTAGTGGCAGATTTTATACAAACTTATAATGACACAGATGCAGAGACAATGTATAAATATATGAAAACTTTCTTAGGAGAATCAACAAAAGGTTTATGGGAAGCCTATAAGTCAGAATTTCCACAAGATTTTCAAACCTTAATAGCAATGGGACCAAATCCTTATAATTTTACAAATAAAATACATAGTTTAAGGCGAAGATCCAAATAGTGGATTAGTGGTATTACAAAAGAAAGCTTTAATAAAATTAGAACAGTTAAGTATAAGTAGTTGGTTTCATATAAAAAAGTTTTTAAATGATTATTTTTATTATTATACTATTAGTGAAAATGCTTTTGATCAGGATCTAGGTAAAAAATTATTCAATAAACTACCAGGAGTTTTAGGAAGAGAAATAGAAGAATGATGGTATAAAAGAGAGGGAGTAATACAAAATCCAAACACAAAATGGTCCATAGGACACAAAATACAACATATAATGGACATATTATAGGAAAAATGTACCCATATACAAATACAAAAATAACTTAAACAGAATAATATGAGTTTTTGCAGATCAACTGTATATACAATGCAAAGTTATGATAAAAATGAATATAAAAAGAAAAAATATAGAAAATATAAACCTCAATTTAATCGAGGATACAATAGGAAAAATTATTATCTTAGAAAATCATCAGCTAGAAAATCATACTTAGATAAAAATAGACATGTTAGAAAATATAGAACAGAAAGAAACTATAAAAACAAACTAGAATATTTTACTTGTGGAAGTGTAGAACATTTAGCAAATACATGCCCCAAAAGAATTAATAATAAAACAAGAAATTCTCAATTAATAGAAAATTTTCAAGAAACTTTAATAAATGTAACGAATACATGTCAGATAATGAAAGTATATACTCTATAGTAAGTGTAGATATAGAAGAGAAAACTCAAACAGACACCTCAGACTCAGAGGAAGAGGAATTAATAAATGAGATAGGATTAGAAAAATTAGATTTAGAAGAAATACAAGCAAATACCTTTGTAAATATAGAAGAAGAATGTAACCATAGTTTTGAAAAGAATAAATGATTAGATAGTAATCAGTGTTTTAAATGTAAATAGTATCCTAGTAGAGAAAAAAGGGTTAAATGTAAAATATGCTATCTAGAGGGATGTATTTCATGTATAGAAAAAAAATTTGAAATAAAAATAAATAAAGAAGAAAAATACAAAGAGATAAACAATTCTACTATAAATTTGAGAGTGATAACATTAGAAACTAGAATAAATGAATTAGAAAAAAGAATGCAAATAATGGAAAAAGGAAAACAAAAATTATAAGACGTTAAAGAAAATATAACAGGAGTAGATGAAGAATTAATGAGTATAGAAAACTATGATACGCTTATATGTAACGAAAGATAAAAAACTAAGTATTATAAAAATTCTAGCAAGAATTAAAAGAGAAGATTATGAAATAGAAACATTAGCGTTAGTAGATTCCGGATGTACAAGGTGTATAATAAATAAAAAGATAGTTCCACCAAGTTTCAAAATGTTGGATAAGCCAGTTGTGGCAATGCAAATGGATGGAACCCACAATATATACAGACATTACATAGATAAATCTCAAATTAGCTTTATAAATACATATTTAGATTTTTATAAACCCACTTACAAGGTAGATAAAATCTGGGTAAGAGATCTGAATATAAATGTAGACTTTGTATTAGGATTAAGTTTTATATTACATAACAATGGTAGCTGCCTACTCAGCAGATATGGAGTAATATTCTTTAAAAATATTACACAAACACCAGTACAAACTATAGAAACTGCCATTAGGATAAGAACACGATTGAACGCAAACCAGAAAAACCTACAAGAAAATCAACAAGAATGTTGTAAAGAATGTAAAGATAAAAATACATGTTGTAAGATTAAAGAAGTATCTAAATCCTTAAAACTAGAAGAAAATTATGACAGAGAAATACTAAGAAAAGACTATACTTTAATAGATATCGAAATAGAATTATATAATTTTAAAACAGGAATACAAAAAATAGGAATAATAAAAAATGAAAAAGATCTAGATAATATAATAAAAATATTGGATGAAATAGAAATAATAGGAGAAAAACCTTTAAAATATTGGGAAAGCAACAAGGTTATGTGTAAATTAGAAATAATTAATCCAGAATATATAATTAAAACAGCTTCAATAGAAGCCACAAACCAAGATTTAGAAGACTTAAAAATTCAAATTAAAGAACTCATGGATCTAGGAGTAATAATGAGATCTACTTCAAACATAGGTCAGCAGCCTTCATGGTTAGAAATCATAGTGAAATAAGAGGAAAAACAAGAATGGTAATAAACTATAAAAGACTTAATGATAACACTAGAACAGATGGATATAAGTTACCTGATAAAACAGAATTTGATAAATAAAATACAAGGTAAAAAGATATTCAGTAAGTTTGATTGTAAATCAGGGTATTGGCAAGTAAAAATGCATGAAGAAAGTATTGAATGGACAGTTTTTACTTGTCTAGAATAACATTTTGAATGGTTAGCAATGTCGTTCGGACTAAAAACAGCTCCACCAATTTTTCAACGAAAAATGGATAGTATATTTGGAGAATATAAGAGATTTGTTTTAGTATATGTAGATGATTGTGATGATCCGGTACGTTATCACGTGAGTTACTGCCCCGTTTCCCCCATTTTCTGCTTCCTTATGTGTTATTATACGAGTCTTGGGTGAATGAGTCGATTTGGATTGGTTTTGGATGGAAATGAGACACTTAGTCTCTTTAAGGAATGCTTGTTTTGGAAAAGTCAATCGGATATTGACTATTGAGTTATAGGGATCGGATGTGATTTCCGGTGATTTGGTTAGCCTCAGGGGATGATTTGTGACTTAGGAGTGCGATCGGAATTTATTTTGGAGGTCCGGTGTAGAATTAGGCTTGGATTGGCGAAGTTAGTATTTTGGCGAATTCCAGTTGGTAGGTGAGATTTTCATCCGAGGGTCAGAATGAAATTCTGAGAGTTTTTGTAGCTTCATTAGGTGATTTTGGACATGTGTGCAAAATTTCAGGTTATTCGGAGGTGATTTGGTTAGGTTTTTGATCGAATGCATAATTCGAAAGTTTTGGAAGAACTTAGGCTTGAATCCGATGTAATTTAATAGTTTTGGTGTTATTTGTGGTGTTTTGATGATTGGAGCAAGTTTGAATGATATTTTAGGATGGGTTGGCACATTTGGTTGAGATCCCGGGGGCCTCATGATAATTTCGGATGGCCATCGGGATGATTTTGGACTTGGTAAAATTGCTGGTTTGCTGGTATCTGGTGTTTCCGCATCTACAGAACAAGGGCCGCATATGCAGTTCCGCACATGCGGGTGATTGGTTGCAGGTGCGGGCTATGGCTTTATTGGTAGATTCCACAGATGCGGAAGGTTAGTCGCATCTGCATGGCCGCAGATGCGGTATTGGTATCGCAGAAGCGGACGAGGCAGATTTGGAATTTCCGCAGAAGCGGACCTTATTCCGCAGGAGCGGGGTCCGCACATGACGTAGAGGACCGCAGAAGCGGTCCTGGTCTTTAAGTGAGTATCCGCAGAAGCGGAATAATGACCGCAGATGCAGAAAAGGGGCCGCAGATGCGAAAATCCCTATTATTAGAAGGGTTTTAATGTTAATTTTTGTCCCGCGAAGCTTAGTCTATTTCCACCATTTTTAAGCAAGCTTGAGAGCTCTTGGATGGAATTGAAGGGGGGTTTCAACTAGGTGTGATTGGAGGTAATTTCCTTGGCCTAAATACATGAAATTATGATAGATTTAACATGGAAATTGGTTGAAATTTATCAAAAGAGGGTAAAGCTAGGGCTTGGGAATTTGGTAATTTAAAAATGAAATTTGAAGGGTCAAATGGACTCCGATTTTGGTATATTTGATATGCATAGACTCGTGGCGAGATAAGAAATCCGGTGGTGTGAATTTTCTGATTTTTTGAGAAGTGGGCTCGGGGCTCGGGTTTTTCCAACTTCGTGATTTTCGATATTTTTTGAGTCTTTTCGATTGGGTTATATTCCCTTAGCCTATTGTGATGTATTCCTTATGGTTTTGATCAGATTAGATGCACGATGAGGACGATTCGAGAGGAAAAAGGTATAGCGAGCTAAACTTTTGGCCGGCTAGAGGTGAGTAATGATTTTAAATGATGTCCTGAGGGTTTAAAACCCTAGATTTGCACAACGTAGTGCTATGTTGAGATGAGACACGCGTTCAATGGCGAGCGCGGGGTCATTTACCATTGGGGATTGTGACTTGGTCCAGTCCGGTTGATACTTTACCGCGTATTTGACTATGACTTGTTGTTTTTCACTATGACTTAGGCTTATTGCCATACTTGGGCCTGATTGCCGACTGTTTGAAATCCTTGTGAGCTATCATCACTGTTTTCCTCACTATTTGAAATATTATTTGAACTCAGTCCAATTGAATTACACTGTTTCATGAACTCAGCTATATTTTTACTCAACCTTGAGATTTAAATGATATTTGAACTAGTGTTTGAGTTGCGCATTTTTGTTTTACTGATGCCCAAGGGGCTTATGATTATTTTTTGACTGTTTGAGGCCGAGGGCCATATGTGAGGATATATTGAGTGATGTAAGGAGGCTTTCAGGCCTCGAGTGGTATGTGAGGAGGCTTTCAGGCCTCGAGTGATATGTGGGGAGGCTTTCAGGCCTCGAGCGATATGTGAGGAGGCTTTCAGGCCTCGAGTGTATGGTGAGAAGGCTTTCAGGCCTCATGTTGATATGTACAGAGTTTCAGGCCTTATGATGATATAGCGCTTGGGCTGTAGGAGCCCCTCTGGAGTCTGCACCCCCACAGTCAGTGTTGGTACCTATGTGGTTTGAGAGTGAGTCCGAAGGGCTGATGTTGTACTGTGTGACTGATACTGAGCCCGCGGGGCTGATACCGTACTGAGAACTTGATATTGCGCCCGAGGGGCAGGTTTCTGATTATTGCTTACTGGTTGAAAATATCTGTCTTTAACTATTTTAAAAGAGAATTATTTGATACTTTACTGTTTTACTATTTAACTGATTTTATTGCTTGAGATAGCGTTATTTTTGCCTTCGTGAGATTTCATACTTTCAGTCGTTATTTATTTTTATTACTACTGGGTCGGAGTACTCACATTACTCCCTGCACCATGTGTGCAGATACAGGCATAGCAGAGTTCGTTCCTGAGCGATGATTTCCTTCCAGACCAGGCGGACTAGGAGTGACGAGGTAGCTGTTGACGTCCACAGCCCCATTTTCTCCCTTATCTTCTGTATTTACATTATCTTCAGACTTTGTTCCTAGTTCCAAACTTCGTAGAATTCTAGTAAACTCTGTAGTAGCTCGTGACTTATGACACCTCGATTTCGGGCTGTGTCGGGATGGTTTCCTGTTTTATCACTTTTCTTCCGCATTTATGATAATTTTATTAATGTTTTAGACTTATTCATGCTAAGTAACTATTAAAGAGGTGTTGGTGTTCTGTTGGCTGGCCTTGTCTTCACGAGAGGCACCATCACGACCGGGTTTGGGAATTGGGTCGTGACAAGTTGCTATCAGAGCCTAGGTTACTAGGTCTCGCGAGTCATGAGCAGGTTTAGTAGAGTCTCGCGGATCGGTACGGAGACGTCTGTATTTATCCTCGAGAGGCTACAGAACCTTTAGGAAAACTCCATATTCTTGAAATTCTTGTCGTGCGACATTGTTGATCCGAGAACTAAACTTATGTGTTCTATTCTCTCGTAGATGGTGAGGACTCGCGCTACAGGATAAGGCGGACGACCACCAGTACCATCCACTGTGGGCACCAGAGGCCGTGGACGCAGTCGTGGTCGTGGTAGAGGCAGAGCCGCGAGGGCAGCACCTGTTGCTCCACCAGTTGCCCCGGCTCAGGATCAGGCTCCAGCTGCAGACATTCCAGCAGCACCTGTTCAGGCACCGGCGGTGCCCATTGTGATTCCGGGCCTTCAGGAGGCCTTGGCTCAGATATTATCAGTTTGCACTGGCTTGGCTCAGGCAGTTTCAGCCTCTACCGCAGCAGCTACTTCTCAGACCAGGGGAGGCAATCAGACCCCCGCTGCTCACACACCTGAGCAGGTAGTGCAGGGATTGCAGACACCGGGAGCAGCTCCAGCTCAGCCAGTTGCACCAGTTCAGGACTTTGTGGTTCCAGCTATGCCAGACGATGAGCAGCGTCGTCTTGAGAGGTTCAGTAGGCTCCAACCTCCTTCTTTCAGCGGTGCTCAGGGCGAGAATGCCCAGGGTTTTCTCGACAAGTGTCAGCGTATGCTTCGGATGACAGGGATTTTGGAGTCGAGTGGAGTAGCATTCACCCTATTTCAGTTCACTGGGGCCGCCTTCACTTGGTGGGAGGTGTATGAGCAACGTAGGCCGACAGGTGCAGCGCCTTTGACATGGTAGGAGTTCTCCACTCTCTTTTTGGAGAAGTGGGTACCACAGTCTCAGAAAGAGGAGCTGCGTAGGCAGTTCGAGTGGCTTCGACAGGGAGATATGACTTTGACCCAGTATGAGGCAAGATTTTCTGAGTTGGCTTGCCATGCCTCCTGGATAGTTCCGACCGATAGGGAGAGGATCAAGAGGTTTGTGGATGGACTTAACTATCACCTTCGTGTTCTGATGACTCGAGAGAGAGTTCTGGGTATTTCCTTTAAGGATGCAGTTGATATTGCTCGTGATATTGAGACGACTCGCCGTCAGGATAGAGAGGAGAGGGAGGCCAAGAGGCCTCGAGGTTCTGGTAGTTTCAGTGGTGCTCCATCTAGGGGTCAGTTCCAGCAGGGTAGAGGTCGTTCTTTCAGGCCTCCTCAGTCGGCCTGTTCCGAGTATCGTAGGGCATCTTCAGGTCGTGGTCATCAGGGTTTTCAGCAGATTCAGCCATCTCTTAACGCTCTTCCAGCACAGGGTTCAGCTCGAGCTCCATCTGTTCAGGGTTCTTCTAGGCCGAGTGCATCAGCTAGTCACTCCGGCGCGCAGGGTTCCCTTCAGTCCCGTTCTCCAGCATCCGGGAGTTGTTATGAGTGCGGAGAGTTTGAGCATATGTGGAGGCAGTGTCCTCTTCTAGCTACTAGCTCATCTCAGCAGAGGGGTCAGCCCTCGTCTTCTGGTCCAGTTTCTTCAGCACTCACCTCGCCAGCTAGGGGTGAGGGTCAGGCAGCCAGGGGTCGCCCCATAGGGGGAGGCCGATCGGGCGGTAGTCAGGTTTGCTTTTATGCTCTTCAGGGTAGGACAGATGCCATTACTTCAGATGCCGTCATTATAGGTATTATTTCAATCTGCCACAGGGATGCCTCAGTCTTATTTGATCCCGGTTCCACCTATTCTTCAGTGTCTTCATATTTTGCTCATCATTTCGGTACGACCCGAGGGTGCCTTGCTTTACCTGCTCATGTATCTACCCCGGTGGGTGATACTATTGTTGTAGACCATGTATATCGGTCGTGTTTGGTGACTATTGGGGGTCTGGAGACCCGAGTTGATCTATTGCTATTGAGCATGGTAGATTTTGATGTTATTTTGGGCATGGACTGGTTATCTCCGTGTCATGCTATTCTTGACTGTCATGCTAAGACAGTCACTTTGGCTATACTGGGTGTTCCGAGGATCGAGTGGCGTGGTGTGACTAACTATGTGCCTAGTAGGGTGATTTATTTCCTAACGGCCCAGCGTATGGTTGGGAAAGGTTGTCTATCATATTTGGCTTTTGTGAGGGATGTTGGAGCTGAGACTCCTAGCATTGATTCGGTCCCAGTTGTGAGGGAGTTTCCTAATGTGTTTCCTGCAGACCTGCCGGGCATGCCACCGGACAGGGACATTGATATTGGTATTGACCTGGTGTTGGGCACTCAGCCCATTTCCATTCCTCCATATCGTATGGCACCAGTAGAGTTGAAAGAACTAAATGATCAGCTTCAGGAACTCCTAGATAAGGGGTTCATTCGGCCTAGTGTGTCACCGTGGGGTGCACCGGTTTTATTTGTGAAAAAGAAAGATGGCAAAATGAGAATGTGCATTGACTACAGGTAATTGAACAAAGTAACAGTGAAGAACAAGTATCCCCTGCCTCGCATTGATGATTTGTTTGACCAGCTTCAGGGGGCGAGGGTATTCTCCAAGATTGATCTCCGTTCAGGCTATCACCAGTTGAAGATCAGAGATTCGAATATTATAAAGACTGCTTTCAGGACTAGATATGGGCACTATGAGTTTCTTGTTATGTCCTTTGGGTTGACTAATGCCCCAGCAGCGTTCATGCATCTGATGAACAATGTATTTCGGTCATATCTGGATTCATTTGTTATCATTTTTATTAATGATATTCTGGTGTACTCGCATAGCCAAGAGGAGCACGCACAGCATTTGCGAGTTGTATTGCAGAGATTAAGGGAGGAGAATCTTTATGCAAAGTTCTCCAAGTGTGAGTTTTGGCTGAACTCAGTAGCTTTCTTGGGGCACGTGGTGTCCAGCGAGGGTATTCAGGTCGATACGAAGAAGATAGAGGCGGTGCAGTGTTGGCCTAGACTAACCTCAGCCACAGAGATTCGTAGTTTCCTTGGGTTAGCAGGTTATTATCGCCAGTTTGTTCAGGGATTTTCCTCTATTGCATTGCCCTTGACCAAGTTGACTCGGAAGGGTGCTCCATTTGTATGGTCGAACGAGTGCAAGGAGAGCTTTCAGAAGCTCAAGACAGCCTTGACCACATCTCCAGTATTGGTTTTGCCCTCAGCCGCAAGTTCTTATACCGTATATTGTGATGCATCGAGAGTTGGGATCGGATGTGTGTTGATGTATGAGGGTAGAGTTATTGCTTATGCTTCTCGTCAGTTGAAGCCCCATGAGAAGAACTACCCTGTACATGATTTGGAGTTGGCTGCTATAGTTCATGCTTTGAAGATTTGGAGGCACTATTTGTATGGTGTATCTTGTGAGGTATTCACCGATCATCGTAGTCTTCAGCACATGTCAAGCAGAAGGACCTCAATCTGAGGTAGCGGAGATGGCTAGATTTGCTTAAGGACTATGATATTACCATTTTGTATCATCCGGGGAAGGCCAATGTAGTGGCCGATGCTTTGAGCCGAAAGGCAGTTAGTATGGGGAGCTTGGCGTACATTCCAGTTGGGGAGAGGCCCTTTGCAGCTGATGTTCAAGCTTTGGCCAATCGGTTGGTGAGACCAGATATTTCAGAGCCTAGTCGGTTGTTAGCTTGGGTGGTTTCTCGGTCTTCCTTACATGATCGCATCAGAGAGCGCCAGTATGATGATCCACATTTGCTTGTCCTTAAGGACAGGGTTCAGCATGATGATGCCAGGGATGTGACTATTGATAATGATGGCGTATTGAGGATGAAGGGCCAAATTTGCGTGCCCAATATGGATGGGCTTAGGGAGGTAATATTGGAGGAGGCCCACAGCTCGGGGTATTCTATCAATCCGGGTGCCACGAAGATGTATCAGGATTTGAGGTAGCACTACTGGTGGAGAAGGATGAAAAAGGATATAGTAGGGTTTGTGGCTCGGTGTCTCAACTGTCAACAGGTAAAGTATGAGCATCATAGGCCGGGTGGTTTACTTCAGCGGATGATTATTCCAGAGTGGAAGTGTGAGAGGATTACTATGGATTTTATGAGTGGTCTCCCTCGGACTTTGAAGAAGTTCGATTCGATTTGGGTGATTCTGGACAGGCTGACCAAGTCCGCGCACTTCATTCCGATATGTACTACCTATTCTTCGAAGCAGCTGGCAGGGATCTTTATCCGGGAGATTGTTCGACTGCATGGAGTTCCAGTGTCTATTATCTTAGAAAGGGGTACTCAGTTCACTTCTCAGTCCTGGAGGACATTTCAGCGAGAGTTGGGTACGTAGGTAGAGTTGAGCACAACATTTCATCCTTAGACGGACGGACAGTCCGAGCGTATTATTTAGACATTAGAGGACATGTTGCGTGCCTGCGTTATTGATTTTGGGGGTTCTTGGGATGAGTTTTTGCCGCTTGCAGAGTTTGCCTACAATAATAGTTATCAGTCGAGCATTCAGATGGCTCCGTATGAGGCGTTGTATGGGAGGCGATGTAGATCTCCTGTTGGATGGTTCGAGCTCAGCGAGGCTAGGTTATTAGGGACAGAGATGGTTTAGGACGCCTTAGAGAAGGTGAAGCTGATTCAAGAGAGGCTTTGTACAGCACAGTCGCGTCAGAAGAGTTATGCGGACCGGAAGGTTCGAGATGTGTCATATATGGTGGGTGAGAAGGTCTTGTTGAAGGTTTCGCCCATGAAGGGTGTTATGCGGTTTGGAAAGAAAGGGAAGCTGAGTCCACGATTTATTGGGCCTTTTGAGGTACTTAGGAGGATTGGGGAGGTGGCTTATGAGCTTGCCTTACCACCCAGCTTGTCGGGCGTGCATCCGGTGTTTCATGTATCTATGCTCCGGAAGTATGTTGGGGACCCGTCCCATGTTTTGGACTTCAGTACTATTCAGTTGGATGATGACTTGACCAATAATGTGGAGCCAGTGGCTATTTTGGGTCGTCAGGTTCAAAAATTGAGATCAAAGGATATAGCTTCGGTAAAAGTGCAGTGGAGAGGTCGGCCCATGGAGGAGGCTACTTGGGAGACCGAGCGGGAGATGCAGAGCAGATATCCTCACCTGTTTATGGCTCCAGGTATGTTTCTTGACCTGCTTGAGGATGAGCGTTTATTTTAGTTGGGGAGGATGTGACGACCCGGCCCGTCTTCACGTGAGTTACCGCCCCGCTTCCCCCATTTTCTGCTTCCTTATGTGTTATTATACGGGTCATGGGTGAATGAGTCGATTTGGATTGGTTTTGGATAGAAATGAGACACTTAGTCTCTTTAAGGAAGGCTTGTTTTGAAAAAGTCAACCGGATGTTAACTATTAAGTTAGAGGGCTTGGATGTGATTTTCGGTGATTTGGTTAGCCTCGGGGGATAATTTGTGACTTAGGAGTGCGATTGGAATTTATTTTGGAGATCCGGTGTAGAATTAGGCTTGAATTGGCGAAGTTAGTATTTTGGCGAATTCCGGTTGGTAGGTGAGATTTTGATCCGAGGGTCGGAATGGAATTCCGAGAGTTTTTGTAGCTTCATTAGGTGATTTTGGACATGTATGCAAAATTTTAGGTTATTCGGAGGTGATTTGCTTAGGTTTTTGATCAAATGCGTAATTCGAAAGTTTTGGAAGAACTTAGGCTTGAATCCGATGTAATTTGATGGTGTTGGTGTTATTTGTGGTGTTTCGATGATTGGAACAAGTTTGAATGATGTTTTAGGATGGTTTGGCACATTTGGTTGAGGTCCCGGGGGCCTCGGGGTGATTTCGGATGGCCATCAGGATGATTTTGGACTTGGTGAAATTGCTGGTTTGCTGGTATCTGGTGTTTCCGCATATGCGGAACAAGGGCCGCATATGCGATTCCGCAGATGCAGGTGATTGGTCGCAGGTGCGGGCTATGGCTTGATTGGTAGATTCCGCGAATGCGAAAGGTTAGCCGCATCTGCGTGGCAGCAGATGCGGTATTGGTATCGCAGAAGCGGACAAGGTAGATTTGGAATTTCCATAGAAGCGGACCTTATTCCGCAGGAGCGGGGTCCGCATATGCCGTAGAGGACCGTAGAAGCGGTCCTGGTCTTTAAGTGAGTATCCGCAGAAGCGGAATAATGACCGCAAATGCGGTAGTCGCAGATGTGGAAAAGGGGTCGTAGATGCGAAAATCCATGTTATTAGAAGGATTTTAATGTTCATTTTTGTCCCGCGAAGCTTAGTCTATTTCCACCCTTTTTAAGCAAACTTGAGAGCTCTTGGACGGAATTGAAGGGGGGTTTCGACTAGGTGTGATTGGAGGTAAGTTCCTTGGCCTAAATATATAAAATTATGATAGATTTAACATGGAAATTGGTTGAAATTCATCTAAAGAGGGTAAAGATAGGGCTTGGGAATTTGGTAATTTAAAAATGAAATTTGAAGGGTCAAATGGACTCCGATTTTGGTAAATTTGATATGCATAGACTCGTGGCGAGATAAGAAAAAAAATGAAAAAATAGAAAATATAATTAAAGAAACATTGGAAAAATTTTTTGAAGAAAAAGAAAAGCAAGACAAGCATATGATTAAAAGTCTCAGTCTTAATCCAAGTCCAGAAAGATCTCAAAGGTCAGGAGAAAACGAGAATTATGGAAATGAAGACCACTTAAATTTTCAAAACTCCCAAGATCCATATGAAGATGATTCGGGAATGAGTTTTGATTCAATAGCTTTACATAACTTAGACACATAAAAACAACAATCTTGAAGCAATTAAGAACAACAAAGACAAAGACAACTAAATGCAATAATACGGGAGGCAATTAAAAAAGAAGACATGACATAAAGAAGATATGAAGACATGACATAAAGAAGATGTGATGAAAAGCAAAGTTGAAAATTTGAAGAAAAAGTTAAAGGCATTAAAGGAATCTCTGCTCAAGCCATGTGAAGATGGGCCCAATGAAGTACCCTACAAGGCTAGAAGACAAAGATTTCTGAAAATGTTTGAAGTCCATTTTTCAAATCCGCTTCAAAACTCGGCTATAAAAAGAAGTGAAAGAAGAAGAGAAAGACACAACTACAAGAGAAAAAAATACTACAACACTCTACAAAAAGCCATCCAAACACCCTTCTTCATCACCAACCATCTTTGTAATACACCTTATAAAAATATTTCCCTATGTATACCTTAGAATTTCCTACTTCAAGCTTGTAAAATAAATAAATTCTTATGTTTGTGTGTGCAAGTTTTTAATTCTCAACTCTAGTAAGCTCTTTTGGGTTTCCCGAAAGGGAAATCTCTCTCCTGTAAACATGTAAGTTACTTATTTTATCTAAAAATTATGTTTCTAGATATTACCCCTGTTTTTACAGTTTTTATGCTATTATGTTTATTAGTTGTGAATTACTGGTTTGTATATAGCATGATATCACTCTTAATATATGGTTATCTTTCCAATTTCTTAATAATTTTGATGGATTAACCTGTAAATTCCTAGGATAAACCGGTTAAGTTAAACCCAAAATTAACCAAAAATGGGTACATACATTTAACTGAGGCTAGGGTGTGGTTAAAGAAAAAAGAATTAAGAAAAGATAAAGATCTTTAAACAGTTGGAAAGAAGAGATGTACAAAGTGGATTAAAAAAAAAGAGTATAGAAGGGGGTAATTTTAGTTCATAATTTTGATAAAATTGAAACAATATAGGTTTACAGAATAAAAGAGAGAGTACCGAGTAGGATTTTTACAACATAAGACTTTAACGTTTTTCACCTTATAAACTTTACCGAACCAGTAAATCTTTAGATACTTAAATATTTTTATTGTTAATGCCTTTTACTCGTAATAACTATACTCATCCAGAAGGATTAGCTAGAAGCCTTACCTCAAGTCTAGAAGAATTTAAAATAGACGTAGACACCGGATTCTACTCGATAATAGACTTAGCGATACATTTTGTTTTATATATATATATATATATATATATATATATACGTGTATATAATGTCATTTGGTCATGAGTCAATGTATATGTATAAACGAATGAGATGCATAAAAAATATTCAATAATCTCAATATTCCTTCCGGATAAACTTTTTTAACTGCGTATTATTCTGAGACCCATGAACAAAAGATAATAATAATTCACATGGGGAATTAAGAATATAGACACCCCTAGTATTTCTATGAATAGAGTAATTTATGGAAATTGTGTGTTTGCTTGTTTCTTCTGTATAATTTAGACCATGCCAAAAGAAATAAGGAATAGCCTTAACATACGTAGAGTAGGGAAAACTCTGTATAATATTCAGTTGGAAAACCTTTGTTGATTGAACTTCAAACTCAAAAAAAAATCGGATTAAACTTCTGCCTTTTCTGAAATCCTCGAACGAAATTTGCTCCGGCTTCTTTGAAATTCATGAACGAAATTTTGCTTTTGATTCTTTGGAATTTTGAACGAAATTACTTCTGATTCTACGAAGCTTTTTTTGGAACGAAAATTTGCTTCTGCCTCTAACGTTTCTTTTCATCTAAGAAAGATATATCAACAATGATTCATGGGGATCTGATCCTAAATGAGATAAGACTTTTAATGAAGTCTTATCTTGGTTAAATTTTATTTTAATCCTTAGGTAGATACTTACTCATAAATTTCTATGAGTCATCTTCTTGATCGGTGGCCTTATGCCACGTTTTTGGAAGGGAAGAAGGGGTTTCTCTTATCCACTTATTTTATTAATTAATTAGGTAATGTTTCGTTATCCGATAATTAACTAATTACCCGTATAATTAAGAATTATCTCAAATTACTTAAAATTTTATTTATTTTTAATATACTTTATACTGTCGTACTACCGTGATCATATGCTACCTTGCATAGTACTAGTCCATAATTATCGGGTATTATCGCTCGACCCGTATTTTATCTCAAATCGGCCACCTTCAACGAAACTAGTTTTCTTTAATTCGTGTACTCTTTACCTTCATGACACTTATTTATCGCTTGTTATAAATAGCGTAAATACGTTAATCACAAGATAATTTCATCCCCGAGTCCACGTCGGTTAACTGAAAATAAAACTTTAACGCACGAAAACGCAAAATGTATGTAAGGTGGAACCTGGGTCAATTAGCGTATGTACATCATATGAGGAGACTGATAATATACTTGTAACAACATCATGCGATGACTCCTGGTCCTGTCGTCCTGCCAACGCATAAATATGGTTCTGAGGACTGCTCGAGCTAGATGCTTCGCCTCTGCCTTTACCATGACTCATGGGTGCTTGTGGACCTTGCCCAGGGGGCGTACTGATAATGACAAACCAGCTACAGATCCCGCTGGCTGAGCTATGCTTGCATCATCTCTCATCGGACAATCTCTCATAACGTGGCCCGGATAACCACAAGTAAAACAAATACTTAATCCCATACGGCACTGTCCTCTAAGCTGCTTACCACATTGAGCACATCGTGGCAAGGGCGGCCTCATCTAATTTGACTCACCCCTATACTGAGAACATGAGGCCTTGAAATTCTTACCAGACCCTGAATATGAGGAACGATCAAATCTCTTACCGCCAAACTGAGACAGCGCGCTAGCCGATGGCTAGGCTGGATACCTCGGGTACTGCTGCCTCCGACCACCTCGAAACTCACCATAAGGACCCGGCGACCTCATTCTCTTAGTCAGGGCCCTATCATGCTCACGATCGGCCCTCTATTTTTGTTTACGCTCCTCTATACCCTGAGCGTATATGCTTGAGTATGAGAAATATCCATGTCTGGCTGAAGTGAGGCCGACATACAATCGTTAAGCAAGTGAGGCTCAAATTCCATCACGAACCGGTGAACCCGATCCTCCATCTTAGATACAATGGTAGGAGCATACCTGACCAATGAATCAAACTGAAGTTGTACTCCCAAACACTCATGTTACCCTGTCGAAGGGTCAAGAACCTATCAACTCTAGCTCGCCTAAGCTCTGGTGGCAGATAATGACGAAGAAAAGCTTTTGTAAACTCCTGCCATACCGCTCGAGGGGCATTCTTACCTTTGGACAATTCCCAAGACTCGTACCAATTAACTGCAACATCTCGGAGTCTATAGGAAGCTAGCTCAACTGACTCAGTCGTAGTGGCGTTCGTTACCCTTAACATCCTCTACACTCTATCAATAAATACCTGAGGGTCCTAATTCGAATTTTCCCCAGTGAATACCTGAGGGTTTAAGTTAATAAAGTCACGAACCCTTGCACTGACAGACCTATTTGCAAGACCAATACCTATTTACTGACGACGAGCCTGCATGGCTACTAATCGGGTTAATAACTGAATAAAATCTCTCATCTCCTGATCCGGTGCATCCGACAGAGGTGCTGAATGTACAGGGGCGGGCGTTGGAAATGATGCCCCTCGGAGCTCTTTTGGAAAGGGTGGGGTATGTGAAGTCTGAGATGGTTGATAACTCGTGGCGCTCGACTAGTAGTCTCTCTAGGCAAAGACTTTCCCTTCTGGGCGGCCGTGCTCTTTGGAGGCATCGCTAAAAATATAACATATCATTAGGAACATGAATTCTTGTATAGCACGATCTGAGATAAAAATAGAGGATAACATCATATATGTCCTGTAGCCTCTTATCTATATGTGTGGTGCACAACACATACATAAACAAGACTCTACTAGACACGGTCTGTAGACAACCCTAAGACAAAACTGCTATAATACCACTTTTGTCACGACCCAAACCGATAGGCCGCGACGAGTGCCCGAGTCCTACCTGTCAAATACCCCTAAGCATGCATCTAAAATATAAACCTGAATAATATCTGCTGAATTACGGGAATAATGTACATGAAGGAAATCTGTCCAAAAAGGCATACATACATATACATGCAATATTAATATACGTAGGGCGAGCCGACAATGCTACTATAGACAACTATACATCTCAAAACAGGAAGCCTGCAAGGCCACATATTATCCAACTAGAAATACTGTCTATAGACCTCTAATAGAAAAATAACTATACAAAGACGGGGCTGAGCCACGTCATACCCATATATGTATATACAAACATATCGTACCAAAATCAAAAGCAGCTCCGGATCAAGTGGAGCACGCCCACTCTCGCTGATCAAGGATCCTAAGAAGGGGGGCTATCAACTTGCCTACCTACACTTGCGGGCATGAAACACAGGCCCCATGAAATAGGACATCAATACGAAAAATGTACTGAATATGTAAGGTATGAAAATCTGTACGTAAAAAGCATAGATGAAACATGGAATAAAGAAATCCATCAGTAAATCTGAATAACTTTGTAAATTTCGAAAAATTTATAATGTTATGCACATGTATATAAATATCATGTCATGCATAGGTATGGGTATACATAACACCACCAAGCCACTAAGGGCATCCTATCATATCATCTCGGCTATTGTGGGCAACATCATCAACATATACCAACTGATCAGGTGGTGGTGCGTATATAACGTCGTAACTTTTTCCTATATCCCATATACATATATATATCATCTGGTCATGGGTCAATGTACATGTATAAATGAATGAAATGCATGAAAAATATGTAATAATCTCAATATTCCTTCCGGATAAACTTTTTCAATTTCATATGGGGAATCAAGAATATAGACACCTCTAGTATTTCTATGAATAGAGTAATTTATAGAAACTGTGCGTTGGCTCGTTTCTTCTGTATAATTTGGACCATGCAAAAAGAAAGAAGGGATGGCCTTAACATACCTGGACTAGGGAAAATTCCGTATGATATTCCGTTGGAAAACCTTCGTTGATTGAACTTAGAACTCAAAAAAAATCGGATTAAGCTTCTGCTTTTTTTGAAATCCTCAAACGAAATTTGCTCCTGCTTCTTTGAAATTCACGAACGAAATTTAGCTTCTGATTCTTTGAAATTTTGAACGAAATTGCTTCTTATTCTATGAAGCTTTTTCTGGAACGAAAATTTGCTTCTGCTTCTAACGTTCCTTTTCATCTAAGATTGATATATCAACAATGATGGGTTCTGATCCTAAATGAGATAAGACTTGTAATGAAGTCTTATCTTGGTAAAATTTTATTTTATTCCTTAGGTAGAAACCTACTTATAAATTGCTATGAGTCATCTTCTTGATTGGTGGCCTTATGCCACGTTTTTGGAAGGGAAGAAGGGGTTAATCTTATCCACTTATTTTATTAATTAACAGGTAGTGTCTTGTTATCCGTCAATTAACCAATTACTCGTATAATTAAGAATTATCTCAAATTACTTAAAATTTTATTTATTTTTAATATACTTTATACATCGTACTACCTTGGTCAGATGGTACCTTGCATGGTACTAGTCAATAATTATCGGGTATTATTGTTCGACCCGTATTTTATCCCAAATCGACCACCTTCAACGAAACTCGTTTTCTTTAATTCGTGTACCATTTATCATTCACGATACTTATTTATCGCTTGTTATAAATAGCGTAAATACATTAACCTCAAGATAATATCATCTCCGAGTTCACGTCGGTTATCAAAGCCTATCAAAAGAAAACGTAGGCAGGAAAGAGCTAGAACAGCCCCGAAAGGTTAACTGAAAACGAAACTTTAACGTACGAAAACGTGAAATGTAACACTATCTTGCTATCCGTGATCGTAATATCTTTGAAAGCCTCGACCTGGTCGGGTATGATTCTGATGCCTCGATACGACACCATGAAGCCAGAAAAATAACCCGTGCTAACCCCGAAGTCACATTTCTCTGGATTGAGCTTCGTGCCGCATCGCCACAAAATGTTGGTTGTTCCCTACAAATGAATTAAAGTGGTCCTCTGCGCACAGGGACTTGACCAGTCATATCATTAATATAAGCTTTCATTATTTTACCTATTTATACTTCGAGTAGAATCCTTGTCATATTTGAACGGGGCAAAGCAATGCGCTCTATATTATTAATAAGAAACTAAATGAGTTTTTTCTTGAGTGCAGGGGTTAATCTCGTTCCCAGGTGTACCTTTCTCTTGAGCGGTTGACTTAGTAGCATCGAGCTTCTCGAGAACAAAAAAGGTTCGAGGATCTGGGGAATTCCTTTCTTCACCTTCGATTACCTATTATTCTGCTTCCTTCGGGGTCGGGGCTGTGACTACTACTTAGCCACCTGCTTATCTTTGGTGTTCGATGTCTCCAAGGTCAAGGGTTCCGGTATCGGTACCACTTCCTCGATTGCGAACATTTCTTTTGCAGCATGCTGTTCTCAGTGGACTGTTTTCACTCCTTCTGTCGGGAACTTCATCATCTGATGGAGAGTCGAAGGCACTGCCCTCATATTGTGTATCCATGGCCCTGAGGAGTGCATTATACCTCATGTCACCTTCGATAACATGGAACCTGGCATCTTGTATGGTCCCGGCTACGTTAACTGGTAACATAATTTCTCCCCTCGTTGTTTCACTTGCCATGTTGAAGCCATTTAGCACCCGAGATGCAGGTACAATCTGAACTTGCAGGCCGAGTTGTTTCACGACCCTCGATCTAATTATATTCGCCGAGCTACCTGGATCCACTAAAAAATATTTAACCTGAATTTTATTCAAAAGGATAGAGATTACCAAGGCGTCGTTGTGAGGCTGGGACACGTCTTCTGCTTCCTTGTCGCAGAATGATAGAGCGTCCTCGGACACATAGCCCCGAGTCCATTTTTCCTTTGTGATGGATACTTTAGTACGTTTGAATATAGGTCCCTATGGGACGTCGGCTCCACCGACGATCATGTGAATGACATATTGAGGTTCTTCGGATTCATTCTTCCTATTTGTATCTCTTTCTTGGAAATGGTTTTTGGCTCGGTCAGTAAGAAATTCTCGAAGGTTCCCCTCGTTGAATAGTCGGGCTACCTCCTCTCTAAGCAGTCTGCAATCCTCGGTCTTATGCCACTGAGAAGGATCTATCTATATGGGCTTGGGCCATCTAGTATCTTTAATTTTTCCAACGGCTGAAACGATACTTGAGGTGTCGACACTGAAGTTGTATTCTGATAATCTGGGTGCCTCCACTGGTCCGAGCACCTGTCGAACCCAATTTTGCCTATAAGTCCTCGAGAGCTTTGGCCTCGATCTACTTTTCGATCATTCCAAGGTGCATTACACCTTGAAACATTCCTTCTATCTTCGATGCACGATTGATATCTTTCCTTGTTGAAACTTGATCCGGTTTGTGTCCCTCGGGGGCTTGGCTGCGAGTCTGTTTGGGTGAACTAAGACCGAGGGGCCTTCCAACTGGTCGTCCTTGACCCTAATTTTTGAC
This sequence comes from Nicotiana glauca, assembly GCA_026770625.1. NCBI lineage: Eukaryota > Viridiplantae > Streptophyta > Magnoliopsida > Solanales > Solanaceae > Nicotiana > Nicotiana glauca. The sequence goes on from MU693551.1 coordinate 43,941, forward strand.
TGATAGCGATTGTGCACATCCGACCATGTTACAACTGGATATTCAATCAAGTTATGCTTTAGCTGTCGAGATGCAATCGAGCTTCTTTCATTCACACCTTGCATAAAAATCTTAAATGCCCAGTCATCGGAGACTGGCGGTAATTCCATTCTTTTCATCTAAAACTGGGACACGAACTCCCTCAGCATCTCGTCTTTCCTTTGTTTCATTTTGAAGATATTTGATTTTCTTGTGACCACCTTTATTGTCACGACCTAAATCCCACACTGGCCATGATGGCGCCTCTCGTGAAGACGAGGCCAGCCAACTAACCCAACATTTCTTTTTAGAATTTTTAACATTAGTAAGCAGATTTAATATATTTAAGTAACCACGGTCTATCAAAAGATCTCTTTCATAAGTGCAGAATAAAACCCAAACACAGCCCAAACCGGGGTGTTACAAGTCACGACCATCTATCAGAGTGTAACAACAATGACAAGACCTAAAATATACAAGGCCGGAATAATGAACAACAGAAAGAGAAGCGGTGCTGCGAACGCAGGCAGTCACCTTGCTACTCCTAAAGCTCTGCCTCTGATCAGCCAGAACCCGCTACCGGGTGACCAAATACCTGTATATGCACACGAGGTACAGGGAGTAAAGTGAGTACTCCAACTCAGTGAGTAATAAGGGTAAGTAACAACTAAGCAGTAAGAAATCACGTAAAGCAAACCATCATGCTATATAGGAGCAGTGAAAAGCCCTTTGAGAGAAAAGCAGTGAAGCTGCAAAACCATTAGAAATATCTTAGCTCAGTTTAAAACCTCTTTTAAAAATAACTTTTTCAACAATTATGCAAATGAATGCAAAACAAATTGTGCAGATAAGCACAGAAGACTGCCTCTCGGGCACCACGCTCGGTTATCAGATAATACCAGAACAATAGGTGAATATTTCAAGAAGAAGCACAAAACACATATAATGGCAGACAAATGAAATAAGGTAAACACATCAAACAATACCGGTACCGCTCTGGCGTGCAGCCCGCTCCACATATCGCTGCGGCGTGCAGCCCGCTCCGTTTATCGTCGATGGTGCTCACTGGGGGCGTGCAGACTCCGGGAAGGGCCCCTTATGGCCCAAGCGCAATATCAAGTCATCTCGTGGCATCAATCTAGGCCCACGACCTCATATCAATATCAGTATAATACTGTTGCGGCGTGCATCCCGATCCTTAAGTATCCTCACAATACAGGCCATCGGTCTTACTCAGTCAGCAAAATCACATAAGCCACTCGGGCAACAATAAAACATGATGCTCAGCCCAAAAATAATTTTAGTAATATCATTTCGAATGTTTAAGGCATAATAACTTGGCTGAGTTTTAAAACAGTGGAAAATACATGACTGAGTTCAAATATATAATTAAAACCGTGAGGAATTGTCAACAACAATTCCCGAAGGGTTCAAATAGCTGGCACGAAGCCCAAATATGGCAATCAGCCCACATTATGATGATAACAAGTATTTTCAGTCAAATACGTAGTAAATTCATCAATCAGGACGGACCAAGTCACAATCCCCAATGGTGCTCTACCCCACGCTCGCTATCTGGCATGCAAGTCACCTTAATACAGCACTATGATGTGCAAATCCGGTGTTTCAAACCCTTAGGATGTCATTTACATTCATTACTCACCTTGAACCGGCGAAATCTCTAGCTCGCGACGCCCTTGCCCCTCAACTTGACCTCCACGCACGTCGAATCTATCTAAAATCAGAGCGAATACATCACAATATGCCAATGGGACAATATCCAATCGAAAACAATCGAAAAATAGCGAAAATCTCGAAATTAGCAAAACCCGAGCCCCGGGCCCACTTCTCGAAAAATTAGAAAATTAACATCATCGGATTTCTCATCTCGCCACGAGTCTATACATACCAAAAACTCCCAAATCCGAGCCCAAATGACCCATTAAATCCCACTTTGAAATAGCAAATTTCCAAGCCCTAGCTTTACCCCCTTTTGATGAATTTTCACAAATTTCTATGTTAATTCTACCATTAAATCATGTATTTAGGTCATAGAACTCACTTCCAATCACACCTAGTCGAAATCCCCTTTAATTTCTGTCCAAAAGCTCTCAAGGTTGATAAAAAATGGTGGAAACAACCCTTAGCTCGCGAAACAAAATGAGCTTTAGTCCCTTCTCCGAACAGTCATTTTTGCATCTGCGGTTGCCTTACCGCATATGCGACTACCGCTTCTGTGGTTCTACCTCTGCTTCTACGGATCTTCACTAAGCCCTGACCGCCTTTGTGGTCAGCTATCCACATTCGCGGACACTGCTTCTGCGGATCCTTGTCCGCTTCAGCGGAAAATACCATGGCCACACCTTTCGCTTCTACGACTCTTCTACCACATCTGCAGACTCATCCATCCAAGCCAAATAACCACACCTGCAAACCTCCCTTCTGCACCTGCGCAACCGCATCTGCGAACCTCCCTTCCACACCTGCACAACCGCATCTACGGTTCCTTTTCCACAAATGCAGAAATACCAGAAACCAGATACACCAGCAATATCATAAGTCCAAAATTCATCCTGATGGCCATTCGAAATCACCCCGAGGGCCCCGGGACCTCAACCAAAAGTGCCAACCCATCCTAAAATATCATTCAAACTTGCTCCAATCATCAAAACCCCACAAACAACACCAAAACTATCAAATTACATCGGATTCAAGCCTAAGTTCTTCTAAAACATCCGAAATACGCATTTGATCAAAAATCCAACCAAACGACGTCCGAATAACCTGAAATTTTGCACACACATCACAAATGACATAACAAAGCTACAACAACTCTCGGAATTCCATTCCGACCCTCGGATCAAAATTTCACCTATCAACCGAAATTCGCCAAAAATACTAACCTCGCTAATTCAAGCCTAATTCTACACCGGACCGCCAAAATCACTTCCGATCACACTCGTAAGTCACAGATCATCCCCCAAAACTAACCGAATCATCGTAATTCACATCTGATCCCTCTAACTCATAGGTCAACATCTGGTTGACTTTTCCAAACTAGGCTTTCCTTAAAGAAACTAAGTGTCTCATTTCCTTCTAAAATCAACCCAACCAACTCGATCACATGAGATATGGATAATAAAGCATAAAGAAGCTGAAAATGGGGGAAACGAAGTGGTAACTCATGAGATGACGGGTCGAGTCATCACATTTATGGCCCCGGCATGTGCTTTCACGAAGGCATCCTCCAACATAGCAAATGAATCAATAGAGTTAGGAGCTAAGTTGTGATACCAGATCATAGCTCATTTTGATAATGTTTCTCAAACTTTTTAAAAATACTAACTCGATTTCATCATCATTCAAGTCGTTTCCTTTGATTCCACAAATGTATGAAGTAATATGTTCATTAGGGTCAGTTGTTCCATTATATTTCAGTATGTCGGGCATGCGAAACTTCTTGGGAATCTGCATTGGAGCCGCACTTGGGAAAGGTTTTTGTATGAACTTTTTTGAATCCAGTCCTTTTAGAATTGGTGGTTCTCTTAGTGTCTGGTCGACTCTTAAATTGTATGTCTCTACCTTTTTGTCATTTTCTTCAATTTTCTTTTCTTCGGACTTGATTTTTTTGGTCAGTTCTTCAAGCATTTTCATAATAGCGGGGTCAGACCCTGAGCCATTTTCATCGGGCCTTTCAGGCGCAGGTTCCGTATGTCGGGCGCCCACTGGTTCGGCAGCGTTTGGGGTTCTGTTTTGACTCTGAAGTTGTGCAGTGGCGATTTGCTTAGTTTGCAGCATCTCAAATATCACTTGGAGGCTGACTCCTCTTCTTCCATTCCTCGTGTTTCCTAGCCTTCGGCTCGGGCTATCCTATGTGCATTCCTTCCGTGGTCTGTGCTTACATCCGTATTTAAAGCTTTGTGCGAACCGATATCAACTGGCTCTATGTTTGGCATTCCTTCAGGGTTTATGGGTGGTACACCAAGCGTAACAACCCGACCAGTCATTTTGAATACGTATAACCTCGTTTCCCCCTATACCGCTAAATTCATGCTTCGCGGTTCTTATGTAACTTGCCGTGGAAATTGGTTCAGATTCGGAAAGGTTGTGAAAGGAATTGAGACACTTAGTCTCCAAGAAGAGAGCTTAAGTTGAAATAAATTGACCGGAAGGTGAAGTATGAGTAAACGAATCCGGAATAGATTTTGGATGATTCCAATAGCTGCGTATGGTAATTTTGAATTTAGGAGTGTGCCCGAAAAATTCTTTGGAAGTTTGTAGTTTAATTAGCCTTGAAATGACGAAAATGAGAAGTCGAAGTTTGGAAATTTGACCAAGGGGTTGACTTTTGATATCGAGATCAAAATCCGACTCAAGAAGTTGGAATAGCTTCACTATGTCATTTATGACTTGTGTGCAAAATTTGAGGTCAATCGGACTTGATTTGATAGGTTTTGGCGTTGTTCGTGGAATTTGAAAATTTTAAGTTCTTAAGCTTGAATCCGAAGTTGATTTGGTATTTGATGTTGTTTGGAGTGATTCGAAAGCTCGACTAGGTGCTAATAATGTTATGGGAGGTGTTTGTATGTTTGGGTTGAGGTCTGAGGGCCTCAGGTGTGTTTTGGGTGAGTTTTGAGCGAGTACGGACATTTCAGAACTTAGAAAATGGATGGGGGCAGAATTTTTAGCGCTGGGAAAGCTGTCCTAGTGCTGGGCACGTAAAAGTAGCCGCGGCCGCGGTCATGAAGACCTGCAGATCGTCGGTCCAACTTCGAAAGCTCATAGCTTTTGATCTACAGGGAATTTGGGGATGATTCAAAAACAAAAGTTGTAGATCTGTGATTCTAGTTTTCCGAAACATATTATACTAGGCATTTTCACATCTGTAGCAAAAGTTATGGCCATAATACTAAAGCATGTCACTGCAGAGCAAAACCTGCGCGGCGGCGGTCATTTTTGTGCGGACCGCACTGGTTTTGCGCGGACCGCACTGGTTTTGCACGGACCGCGATCGTTTTTGTGCGGTCCGCATAGGTGGAATCCGTGGGGTACTCTATAAATACGAGGTTTTGGGTTTTATTTGATATTTTGACCTAGAGAGCTCGGATTTTGGCGATTTTTCGAAGGTTTTGAAGAACTTCATTGGGGTAAGTGATTCTAACTCGGATTTGACTAGAATACATGAATCTATCATTGAATTCATCATTTCATTCGTGATTTGGGGTGAAAATTTGGAGAAAAATTATAGAAACTTCAAAAATGAATTTTTGAGATACGAAGAACAATCCGATATTGGAATTTGATAAAATTGGTATGGTTGAACTCGTATTGGAATGGGTTTTCGGAATTTATGAAAATTAAGTCGGGTTCCGAGAGGCAGGTCCCGCGTTAACTTTCGGTTGACTTTTAATGTGAATTTTTAAGTCAATGTTTTATTATCCGAAATTGTTTCCGATGTATTTTAATGAAGTTATAAAATTAATTTGGATAGATTTGAGTCTCTCGGAGGTCAATTCAAGCAAGTAGGCTATTTTGGAATATCAGCCTAACTTCAAAGCGGTAAGTGTTTGGTCTAACCTTAGCTTGAGGGAATAGGAGTTGAGTCTTATTTGCTACTTGCTATTTGTCGAGTACGATGTATAGGCACGGTGACGAGTATCTATATGTTAATGTCAAGAATGCCCGTAAATCTTATACTTCGATTAATGCAAGTCTGTTTCGTATTGTATATGCTCTATATGATAAATTCCATTGGGGAATATGACTTGTGAAAGTATTATTGTTAATTGTTGAACATGGTAGAGTGATGATAGGCTATAATTACGTATTTTAGTCGATTATTACACTCTAATATACTGCACTTTAGTTGAGTTTGCGCTTTTATCGCTAGTGTTTTGCACTGATGGTGTGTTTTATGCTTTGTAGGAGTGATTCCGAGCTATATAGATGTTATGGAATGAATTCAAGTAATTTGGAGCTTTGAAGTCTGAATAAAAGCCCAAGGAATTAAGTCGGGATCGTATTCGGGGGTCAAATTTGATAATTAAGTACGAACGAAGACTTCGCCCAAAGGAGGCATGTATGTATTTAGAGAGTATTTTGGAAGGAAAAGAATTGGGAGAGATCACCCAAAACATCATATCTTCTTCTTCTTTAATTTTTCTTGCAATTTTCATGATGAACATTATTCTAGTTTATATACCCATAGTTGTGAGTAGCTAAATCTTTTATCTAGGGTTTTGACATGAACCTATTGAGGGATGAACTTCTTGTTTATGTGAATACAGTTTGCCAGTTTTAATTTTTATTTGTTCAACTATGTGTTTGTTGTAGTTAATTGAAAGGATCCTCAATTAGTTGTGCTTATATAGTGTGCATAACTCGGGAGAGAGTGCATATTTAGGTTATTGTTGAACAACACCACTCCCAAAGTATAAGAGGGATCTATAACTGCAGGTTTAAAGGCAGGATTAGGGATAACGAAGCCTTGGGTGTAATCTTAAGTGAACCGTGATAAATAAAGCTAGCTAGTGTATCTCGGGAGAGTGCATTTAGTATATTACTGTGATTACTCGGGAGAGATTTACGGTAAAAAGAGTGTTCATGATTGATAGAATGTGTTGGTGAATTTGTATGAAACATAAACAGAAGAAATTCCATCAATAGGGGAAATCATTACCTTAGCGCTTGCTCATTATTGTTTACAACTTAAGCATCTTTAGTTTACATCTGTTTATTAACTTTCAATCTTAGTTATTAAATAAACCATCAATTGTCATTTATAAAGTTTGAGAAGGTTGACTAATAGGAATTTAGTACTCTAAAGGCTGCAATTGATACGTTAATTCCTTGTGGGATTCGACTCTGGGCATAATACCCCGGATTATATTTGCAACGCCTGCTTAGTCTTTTAATAGACATAGTTGAGCGTGATCATAGAGCATTGGCTCAAGTGGAGGTTTCATTATGAAGTTAATTATCGGTACAAGTTTGGTTATAGTTGATTCCCTTGCCGGGACATATTTAATCCCTACTGTTGGTTCCCTTAACAGAACGTTATTGCTTGTTATATTGTTTCCCTTGTCGGGATATTATTATTATACTATTGTTCCCTTGCCAGGATGTTATTGTTTAGGATATTTTCTCCCTTGTCGGGATGTTATTGTTTATGATATTGTCTCCCTTGCTGGGATATGGTTGTTTCTTTATTGTTTCCTTGCCGAAATTCTTTTGTGATTAGTGTTGGCAACAATATTAAATTGGTTGGGTTGCACGCCGCAACAATATTAAATGGGTCGGGTTGCACGCCACAATAATATTAAATGGATCAGGTTGCACGCCGCAATAATATTAAATGGATCGGGTTGCACACCGTAATAATATTAAATAGGTCGGGTTGCACGCCACAACAATATTAAATGGATCGGGTTGCACGCCGCAACAATATTAAATGGATCGGGTTGCACGCCTCAACAATAGTAAATGGTTTGGATCAGGTTGCACGCCGCAACAGTAATATATAATTAGGATCGGGTTGCATGCCGCAACAAGAAAGAATAAAAGTGAATTTTGATTCTTATGGTGAGGACGTGAGTAAAAGTACGAAGGGTGATGTCGTGCACTTGCTGTTTACTGCGTTTATTTGTTATTAACAATTCAAGTGTATTAATTATTTAGATCCCTTTACTGTTGTGATCCTTTGTGTTAGAATCCATAGTGTTTACCATACCTCGCCTTATTTCTTTTTATATGTTCAATACTTCAAATCTCAACAATTGTTACATTTTTACCTTAATTGTTTTCTCAACTAAATTTTTCTTAATCCGTTTGAGGTTATACTTTACTTAAAAATGAATTTCTACTATATTTTAATTTATTGATTTCTCGTATTAAAGGTAATGATTCATTCTATGTTGTACTTTAATTGAAAATGGTATTTTCTTTATCAAATGATTTCTAAAAATAACTTCATCCTTTCTTGTTGATTTTCTAATTGGGTTTGAAGTTGTACTCTACTTTATGTTAAACGAATGAGGCTCATTAAATATTTTTTATTGTATTGGGTATATAACCTAGGAGCTGAGTAATATGAGAATATTGTTGTGCAATGTGAGTCAGAAATATGTGGGCACAAGGTGCCGGAAAAAAAATATTATGGTTTTATTTAATGGCACGTGAGTTGTCCGTGTGGTTGTGATATAAATATGGGCATGAAGTGCCGTAAAAATATGAAAGTGGGTTGAGACCTAAATTATTTATGAGTATGAAATGAGGCGTCACAAGGTGACCTTTACTCGAAAGGAAATATATTCGAAATATATTCATTGAAGAGCATATTATCTTAGAGATTATTACTTGAAGGATTTATAAGCGAACGATTTATATTTGAAGGACTTGATTAATTGATTGCACTTGTATTTATTATTTGTTGAGAAATATTTATGTGGTTCTTGTTTCATGCTATTTATATCACTGGTTGATCATTGTTACCACCATTATTATATGCTACCTATTATTTTTGTATGTTATATTGCACATGTTTATTTGGTAGTCTGGTCCTAGCCTCGTCACTACTTCGCCGAGGTTAGGCTAGGCACTTACCAGCACATGGGGTCAGTTGCGCTGATACTATACTTCTGTATATTTTTGTGTACAGATCCAAGTATTTGATCGATAGTAGCTAATCGTTGCGGTGGAGACTCAAGGGAAACCTGCTGCAGCGTTTGCAGTCCTTGGAGTCACCTTATATTGTACTTATTTTCATTTGTTCCCTTTGTTTCGGAACAGTAATGTATTTATTTTGTATAACTACTCTTAGAAAGGCTTGTGACTTGTACTACCGGTTTTGGGAATGGTAAATTGCTTAGAGAATTTTCATTTTAAGTTAATAAATATCAATGTTATTTCAGTTAATGTTAGGCTTACCTAGATTAGAGACTAGGTACCATCACGACTCCTTCGGAGGGATTTTTGGGTCGTTACACCAAGCCCTATACCATTGTTTTTCTCCGAGTCCATCACTGTCATGAGCAGGCGTGTTTTGTGTGCTAGACATATTTTGGCCTGAAATCAAAAAATCATTGACAAGAAAAAGTGTGAAGAATAACGTGTGTTATCAGAAAACTAGCAATAAAATAATCACTATTATCTTTAGCCCACGATGGGCGCCAAACTGTTTACCTCGAAAATGTGAGTAACAATTAGAGATAATTTGTGGTTTTAAAGATATGTGATATATTCTAATACTAGTGATTATACAAGTAATATTAAGCTTAAGTAATAAGAAATGGTGAACCAAATCAGTGTTGTTGGAGCAACAGGGGGCTCGAGCTTGGTTATTCTTGGGACCTCGAGGTCAGCTAAGAACAATAAAGTATGAACAATAAAGTAAATGCAATAAAGTTGAAGAATAATTGTTGAGCACGTTAAACAAGAGTAGAATACAATATTCTATTGTAGAGAATAATATTAGATGATCTTACAAAATGATTGGGGTCCCCTTTATATAGGAGGAGGAAACCCCAAGATAGTACATTCCTAATTGTAGTAAAAAATTCTATTGGTACAGGTGTATAATAATCTAGTACGGACCCGTACCATTTCGTACAAATCTTATCATTTAATTTATGCCCTGGTCCACATGTCCTTGAGAAATTTTCGCTCTTTCTTGATTGGCTTCGAGACTGCGCTGCCCTCGATGTAGGCTGTGACATGCCTTTGATCAGCTTCCTCGAGGTATGTGTCCCTTAGTCGGATCTGACCTCTACTTCGAGTCTCCCGAAATCATACCCATAGACCGATTTAAGACTTCAAGATCAAGCACCTCGATTTTGACCATACACACTATCTAATAAAACAAGTCTCACGTATTAAATAAACATGAGACTGATTAGTGAACCTGAATATCTCCCTAAAAATCAAGTTGTTGACAAAGTCACCACCTTTTATATGCTTCATTGTTCTCGGGGAGATAAAAAGGAATATTATACTTTCATTGTTTAGAAAAGTTTAATTTTGTATATGTCATACTTTCTATTTTAGTTTGTCTCCGGAAAATGACTACTTTCATATTTAAAAATAATTTAACTTTAGAATTCTCATTTTATTTTTAATGGGATGATTTATAGCTGCTACATAAATATATATGACCTATAGATCACAAATTTCAAAAGTTTTATTATTTTTTTTTAAATTTCACCAAATGCCCCTACCAGTTTATATGAATTTATTTTCTTTTTAATCCGTTCAAAAAAGAATGATCCCTTTTTAAATTTAAAAATAATTTAGCTTAAACATACAATTCTACCTTTAATGAGAAGCTGTTATAATTTCACAAATACTCTGGGTTCCTTTTTGATTTATTTAAGATCAGAAATTCCAAAAGTCTTTATTTTTTTCTTAAACTCCGTGCCCAGTCAAATAAATTCACATAAATTAAAATAGATGGACCTTTTATTTTATGTTACTCTTCAAAGTTTTAGATGGAAACGGGACAATCAGATTCAATTCAATTCAACATGATATATATGAGGGAGAGTACCTTGCTTCGTTGTGCTATCTTGAGAGAAAATAAAGACAGAAAAAGAATGAAATATCTTTTGGAGGAAGAAGAAAGGGAAAAAGCAAAAAGAAAAAAAGAGCAAAGGGTCCTTTTCTTTTATAGACACAAATATACATTACACATATATGTAAAGGTATTTGAAAGAGAGTACGTATTTGAATTTTGAAAACCATAACTTTTAATTAGCTATACCAATGGGAAAAAGTTCCACAAAACTATTCAAGTTTTAGGCTTAATACATAAAAAAGCCTATAAACTTGAAATCATTATTCAAATGGTCACTCAACTATCCCAAATTATCTCCTAAAGTCATTTTTCTTTCATTTATAACCAAAAAGTCACTGAACTATGCATATTGCATTAGAATGTCATTTAATTAGATTTTCTAAATTTTGGATTGCCAAATACCTATTTTATCCTCAAAATTATAAATACTTATCTTCTTTTATTTATTTTAAACTTTTTAGTATTAACAAAAAAATCAAAATTTATTTACACAATTCAGAATGAAAGAAAATAAAGGTTGTAAAATATGTATTCCATGCACGTAATATAAAATAATTATTTAAATAAAGGTATTTTTATAATATACATTATATATTCTTAAAAATTATGATCAATTATATTATTATGTTTCTACCAAGTTTCCGACGGCACAAAATTAGGTCAACGGAAAATAGGGGGACTTAGTATAAGGTAAAATATGCTATGTTAAGTCGTGCATGGAATATATATGCATAATTTTTAAAAATATATAATGTATATTACAAAAATACCTTTATTTAAATAATTAGTTTTATATTACGTGCATGAGATATATATTTTACAACCTTTATTTTCTTTCATTCTGAACTGTGTAAATAAATTTTTAAATTTTTTGTTGTTAATACTAAAACTATTATTACTAACAAATTATTCTAATTAGACTTTCACTATGCTCATTTTTTTTTCCAGCATTATATATGCGTAAATACTTTTTATTTTTTTAATTTATAAATAATATTTATTTATTCTATAGGTAGTCCTTAACGTAAATTTAAAAGGGAAAATCATAATATTAAAAAGCTTTAAAAAACAAAAAGAAGATAAATGTTTGTAATTTAGTTGGTAAAATAGGTATTTGGCAATCCAAAATTTAAAAAATCTAGTTGAATGACCTTTTGAGTGCAAAAGGCTTAGTTCAGTGACTTTGTTGTAGCAAACGAAAGAAATGTGACTTTAGAAGATAATTTGAAATAGTTAAGTTACCATTTGAGTAATGAACTCGAGATAGAACGTAGGATAGATCTATTCGCAGCCTAATGCAACATTTTAAATGATAAATAGCAAAAGCCATTTTTGCTATATGGTATGATATTTTATATTATAGGATTGCAGGACTGGTCATAAATGGTAGGAGTATTCTTTTTTCAACTCTATAATCTCAAAAGGCTTCACAATATTTAATGTAATGTCTTCGTCTTCCTATTTGTCAGCCTAACACAATTATTGAGATGACAAATTTGTTCTAGTCTTGGGAGAAACACTACCTTTTGTCTATACAACATCTTCAAAGTTGTGTACTGAATTACGATAAGTCTATCTGATGCAAAGTCATTGCAGACCTTTTATATGCTTCATATTCCTGGAGACAGATAGAAAGGAATACTGTGGCAAATCGCTATCCATCAACTTTGTTTACCCTAAAAAAATTGGATAATAATTGATTTTATATGTGGTTTTAAGGACATATGGATTAATTTAATACAAATAATAGCATTAGATTAAACAGATAAAAGACGTAATAAATTGCCAAACCAATAGTGAGAGTGATCCTGGCTAAGTAATGGCTAACGAAATGCCTGCCTTCGATCCCGAGCTCACAATAGTGGAGAACTGATGAACATAAGTAAGAACAGAGAATAATAGTATGTTGCCTTGATATGGGTATTACCATTTCCCTAATGAAAAGTTAGACTCCCCTTTATATAGTATGGGAGTTTCACCCTAAGTACAATTCTAAAAATTGGTAAAAATCTTTCTTCTTGCTAATCACTGATTCATTACTGATACGAGCCGAGATTTACGCCATGAAATCCGGTTAGGCACGGGTATCACGGTCCTTTGTTAGTCTTGTACAATCGTCTGATAATGCTCTCCGAAGTTTTGGGATTCGAATCAGACCTGGGGGCGTGGGCCTGATTCTTTCGAGAGCAGGTGTTTTGCCCGAAACTCAACACAAGGGGCTCCTTACCCTGATTCTAATTCCTTACGTTCACGTCTCTTCTATGTTTGCTTCACCGAGAACCGAGGTGTCCAACGGGCTCGGTTTCACCTGTATACAAATCAGAGGCGGACCCAGGATTTGAGTATAACGGGGGCACTATTGCCATTAGAGTGAATTACCCAAAGCCAATAAAAGAATACGTATAAACTCTATGATAGACCAGTAAATAAGCAGCACAATCCACTATATAATATAAAATTGCTAAGCAAAAAACTAAAATAAAGTAAGAAGAGCTTACTCTTTGATTGCATCATACTCCCAAATTGAGCCACGAACACAAACTTCGATTTCATCAGACTCCCCAGTTGATCTGCGATTTGTTTTTTTTAAAATAAGCATTCCAAGAAAATAAACTATTTCTTGAACATCTTTGTGCACACATGGACTAAACTGAAATAAAATTTAAAATATAAAACAAGCATAGTGGCTTTACTGACATACTAAGAGTAATATCTACTGTTATCCAAAAATGAGAACATAAGAGGACAAAATTTACATCAAAATACAAACTTCAATGTTATAGAATATCTTTAATTGATACTAATATAATAAAAGTACATCATCCACTTATACTTGAACACGACGTGCTTTCATATTTTGAAAACGGTCAATAATAGGATCATCGCTTAAATTTGTTAATACTTCTTTTTCAAAGTAAAAAACTATACAATCATTTAAAAAATGCATCACCAATACTACTACGCAATTTATCTTTGATGTACTTCATGGATGAGAATGCTCTTGCTACTGTTGCAATCGCGACAGGTAAAATAAAAGTCAACTTCACAAGTAGATAAACAAATGAATATGTATCCACAAGATTTTTCTCAACCAACGCTTTTGCCAAATTAATTCCTTTCAAATCCGAGAATCTAGGGTCACCATGTTGGATGTACAGTATGTAGGTATCAAGTTGGTGACTAAGATTTCGAAGCTTCAATTCGCAAACTCATATGGATAATACTTGGCCAATGTCATTATTCTTTCTTTATCAAAATTAGCAAAGAGTTAGCCAGATTCAAGCTAGTCATAGCAAGAAGCAAGTTACCACTAACAGCATCAAAACTACGGTTAAGCTCCTGAAGTTGCAAATTAATCATTGTATAAAAAAACTCAACACGTAAGTGATGTAAATAAGTAACACTAGAAGGCCTACGCTTCGACTTTCCAGGAATATAGAATTCTTCCATATTAAGCACCAAAATGTCATGTTTAGTACAAAACAAATATACTTCATCCATTAATGATTTTCATCTATCATCTTTCATTTGTTTCAACCTTTCCTTTGTAAGGTCAAGAAATATCATGCCATTGACAATATCTTGCTCTATCTTCTATAAAGCTTTACTTAGCTCGTTCGACATCAACAATACCTTCAACATCAAGTGAAATATGAACACAAATTCAAATGAATTGATTTTACTCAAAAAAGCTTCTGCTTGCAATCTATCATTAGCCTCTTGACCTTCATATTCAATCACCCCAAGCACATGAACAATAGATGCAAATAAAACAACAAGTTATCTAATATTTTACAATGTGATCCCCAACGAGTGTCACCTGACCTTTGAAGTCCTCGTTCTTGATTTAATCCTTTCCCACTTTAAACTTCACCACTCTCTAGCAATTACTCCAATAATTCGGCATGATGATCTCGAAGTTGATCTCTATGTTTAAGGAAGCTCCAGTCACATTCAACACATTGTTGACACCCAATTTTTTTCTTTATTTTTTAAAATATGCAAAATACCTTCAAAATAGCCTATATTGGCAGATATAAATATATCCCAGGGTTGCACTATTTTTTTTTTATTTTTTAAGGATTTTTAAATTAATTTACTGTCCTATTTTATCAAGAAAAATCCAATAATTATCACCAAAATTATCATTTTTGGTGATTTATTTATTTTATTTTCATATTTATACTAAATTATATATAAGATATTTTTTGCATATTTTTTATAAATTTATTTGATATTTTTTAAGGACAAAATTGCATAATTGCAATATTAGCCATTTTTAGATTTAAATTCATTTCATATTTATAAAACAATATTTTATATTTTTAAATTGATAATTATATATTATAAATTATTTTATTGCTTTTAATTAGTTTTCAAAAATTTATTTATTATTTTTTATAAATTAAATAGGGGAAAATGGGCTATTTAACTTATAGCCAAATTTGGCCTCTTAATTTGGCCTAAAACCCAATACCCAACCCCAATTAAACCAACCCAATACCCAAGCCCAATCCTAATTTACCCGACCCACAGCCCGTTTAAACGACCCGCCCAGCTCCCCGTCTAATCCAGGCCGTTGATCAAAATGATCACCGGCCACATTTCAACCTTACCATTTTTAATCACCCATTACCCCCAAACCCTACTCATTTGGCATCATCAGCCACCTTTGAACCCCCCATTATCTCAAACTCTCTCGAAGCTTCTCAAACCCTAACCGCCTTCCACCACTTCCACCCTAAAAGCCACCGGAATCCATGGCTTCCAAGGGTGTGGAGGTCCTATTCCCGCCTCCTATGGCTCTTACACGCCTGGTTATTGTAATATCGAGGTCTGACCATGAAGAAGCTTGGTCCAAGATTTGTTTGATTCGAGTTCTATAGCCATCTCCGGCCTTGCTCCGGCATGCCATGGTTGTTCGAGCCTGATTTCGACTTCTCCTGTTTAGATCAATGACTTTTCCAAGCCTTTCTCACTACTTGGGTTCTTCTGAAACCCTAACCATTCAAGGTTTTTCTGTTTCTTTTAGATTCGTTGTATATTTGTGTTTTCTCTAAGCTCTTAAGCATTTTTCTCAAAGTTCTTTCAAAACTACACCTTTCAAGCCTTCATCTTTTCCGATCTAGGGTTTCGTCAATTTGTCCTTTAAAATTTCTCTGATCTTTAGCATGTTTTACTGTATTTCTTATGTGTATCTCCTATGTTTTTCTTCTACTGTATTTCCTATGTGTTTTTCCTACTGTATTTCCTATGTGTTTCTTCTACTGTATTTCCTACGTTGTTCCTTCTATTGTATTTCCTATGGTATTTCTTATTTCTTCTATATGTTCTTCCATTACGCTACTATATTTCTTGTGTCGTTACTTCTACTGTATTTCTTATGTGGTGGTTTTTAATGTATTTTTATGTTGTTTCTCCTACTTTGATTCTTATACTGAAAGATGCATGTTAAAAGTCTCAATTTCTTTCTACGATTTCGGAAGTATTTCGTCAATATTTTTTTTGCCTTGATTACTTGCCCTTTCATCTTTACGCTAGATTAATGGCAAAAACCCTAAAATTTGGGGTTTCACTCAAGTATTGAGACCATTGGATACGTGATTTGCTTGTGCTTCATCTCTGAATTTGCTTGATTTTTTGGACCTATTCGAGCTCCTAGAGTTGTTTCATCTACTGCTTCGTTAAGTCTCAAAATCTTTGCTTCAATTTTTTTTTTCATGTGATTCTGACTTTTGCTAAACTCTACTTGACCCTTTTTTGCATGCTATTTGATACTCTCTTCTCTATTGTTGAATTACCATATTCCTATAGTCTACTGCTTACTTATTTTGCAAATGGCACGACACTTTCACTTTGTCCTAAATTCACCCTTGCATGCCTGTTACTTGTGTACTCTTTATATGTGCTGAACTTCCCTTCTAAGTGGCTTTCAATTGCGATTGATTTCAGACTTCTTTTGTATAAGGTTGATTGATTTCTTTCCATGTTTGCTGGCTTCCCTGTTACTCGATTTGAGTCCAAGGTTTTCCTTACTTTTTCTGACTTAGTTCATTCATGGACCAGTAAATCTCTGATCCTTGATTTACTGGCTACTAATGGATTTCTCTTACCTTATTTATGCAACCGTATGTTTCAAAATTCTACCACTAAAATAAACTTTTATGTATTTACCCCCTAATACATGCTTTGTACAAGATGTTTATTTGATTTCTTTCCTTAAATAGTTTTCCCATTTGAATCTGAGTTTCTTAATTAAAGAAAGTCTTGTGTCAAATTGATATTCAGTTCATTAACTATTTTCTTACCTTATTTCTGCCTGATTTTCACACTATAAATGCATGACTTTTTCATGAACACATCATTCATTCATAGTCTTTCTGAACTTACACTTATGCACAATAGTATTCTCTCTTTTTGTCTACAATGTGGCCTGTTTACAAGACCTACTGCTTTTCTCTATTTGTTTCTTTGAAACTGGTATGTCCTGATTTAAGCTTAAGCACCACAACAATGTGTTTATTTACTGCTTTTGTATCCATGTCTACTTACTATTTTTGTATAGTTCAATACTCAAATTTGCATGCTGATTTCTTTCTGTCTGTTTCTATTATGAATCCCAAACCCCTACCCCCTATGTGTTTGAGCTACGGCTTTAGGCATGGCAATATGCAAATTATTGTCCATGAATTAAGTTTGATCCCTTGGGATCCTAGCCTCTAATATTGTATTCTAACAGGCTCATGGGTGTGCTAGCATTATCCATTGCTGGGTTTGCCCATAGCCTGCTCTTGCCTCTGTCAATTTCCCTATCCCCCCGAACCCCCTATGTGTACTTATTTGTAGCTATTTCCCCTTCATTTCCCCTTTTGGAAGTCTGTTTCTGCACTAGCACACTCTCTTAGTCTCTAAGTTCTGTCCCCTCTTGTGAGCCTTGCCTTGGGACCTTTTAAGCTCCCTCTAAACTTGGACACTTGAGGGTTGGCTCTTACGCACTGCACTTGTCCTAGTCTGATAATGTATTTGGGTGTGAGCATTTCCCGGAGTCCCCTTTGAGGCTCTTAGGAAACTTTGACACATCCAAATGGGAGAAAGGCTTTGGATCATGACCTCTTGGAGTTGGTTTACCTCATATTTCAGACTTGAAGTCTGAATCAGGCTCTCCTTGATTGTACTTTTAATTTCTGATGTATTCTTTTACATTATTTTAGGCTGTAATAATTTGTAATAAACTCTTGGGATGACTAGTGAAAAAGGGAGGGTAAATATGCATGCAAAGGGTAGATGCCATGTCTATAGGGGTTTTTCCTTAATTCTGCATTCTCATATAGATACCATGTCTATAGGTGTTTCTGAATTCTGCACAGATATCATGCATGTAGGTGTTTCTGAATTCTGCATTCTCACATAGATGCCATGTCTATAGGTATTTCCTAATTCTGTATTCTCTCATATAGAAATCATGTCCATAGGAATCTGGAAATCTAAATTCTACATATGCATATAGAAAATATGCCTATAGGTCCTTCTGAATTTTGTATATCCATTCTTCATCTTGCAATCATGTTCATAGGTCTTAAACAATCAACTGCAAACTAGATATCATGCTCATATGTCTTAAATAATCAACTACAACTAGATATCATATCTATAAGGCTTCAGCATTTTCACCATGTCTATAAAAGGGTTTAAAATCAACAACGCATAGAAAACATGTTTATAGAAACTATTAATCGAATATGAATCGCTCTATTCACATATAAGGCTAAAATCAGTAAATACGATGTGTCATCATTTGCAGAACTTACACCCTTCGTAAAAAACTTGCCTTCTTTAATAATCTGACTATCTTTTAACCAGTGCGTGTTCAGTTTATTGTTATCGCGTTCTGAATTCAGTAGATACCATGCCTATAGGACCTTTGTCACACTTAGGCAAGCCTTAGGGTAAAGTTTAAATTAAATCAATTCTATTAATAACTACAACCAACAGGCAGGCCTGATTTGGGCTTCCTATATGAATTATGTAATAAATCAGTCTGTCTCAACCTTTAAGTTTTTCGCATGCTTAGTACTTAATCAGACCTTAACTAGTATGTGTAAGTCATGCTAAATTATGTGTTTCTTTGTGTAAAGGAGGTATATCTGAGCCCTTTTCATTTGTTATGTGCTTTCCCTCAATTTGCTGTACATGTTTTTGTATGTCGCCTTAGAATTTTTACCTTTAAAACCACAAATAACCTAATATCCCTCCCCTTTAGGATTAGTAGTCCTAAATGCCTCCGAGGCTGATAGGATTGGGACGAGTAATAGCATGCAATAAGTAAAACGAGACTGTCACGTGCTTTAATACCTTAACGGGGTGGGAAGGGTAGATATGGATATGATGACCACGCGATAATGTCACGTGTAGCCCCTCATTGAGGAGTGATTATCGGGCATTGTGTGGGGTGATCCATATTGTTGCTAAACCTAGGACCCCCTTTTCCTTTTTTCTTGTTTCTTTTAAAGGAACTTCAAACTCTTTCTTTTAAGAAACATCTGCTTTCTTTTAGTTCTTTCCAACTTTATTTGTTTGTAAACCTTTATATGATGAAATCCCCTCTTATTTGAGCCCTATTTGTCTATATGCTACTTGTACTCAAATTCACAATAATAGTCTGGCCGGGAACCACACTAGTGGATTCTGAGGGGTGCCTAACACCTTCCCTTTAGAATAATTTCAAGCCCTTACCCAATCTCTGGTTATTCAAATCAAACCTCCTTGCTGTCCTAATGCACCCTAATCATTAGGTGGCGACTCTTTAAATCAAACCCAATTTCCAAAAAGAAATGAGTTGTCTTCCCAAATGTGACAAACCCGATTTTCGTAAGGGGGCGCGACACACATTAGAAACTATAGCAAAGAAAGTTTCCACCTCCTTATGTTTTTTAGCAACTGCTACAGGCATCAACTGTAGTTGATGAGCGAAACAATGAATGCAATATGCCAAATGAGTTTCTTGAAAAATTAAAGCTTTAAGGCCATTCATTTTTCCTTGCATATTACTAGCTCCGTCATAGCTTTGTACACGTATTTTGGATGGACTTAATGAGTGTTTCATAAGCAAATAAAGTATTGCTTCCTTCAACGACTTTGCAGAGGTATCATGAACACGAACAAGACCAATAAATGGCTCATTCACTTGGCCTTTTTTGTTAACATACCGCAAAGCAAGGGCCATTTGTTCATGGTGTGAAATATCCTTGGACTCATCAAATAATATCCCGAAATAATCCCCATCCAAATCATTGATTATAACTTTCACGGTTTCTTGTGCACAAGCACTCACAATATCCTTTTGAATCTTTGGTGAAGTCATCATATCATTTCTTAGAGCATGTTTCAATATGACTCTATCTACTTCAGGGAGCCTTTGCAAGATATTCCAAAAGCCCTAGAAAAATGCCTTTGTTTTTTGAAGAATCACTTTGATCATGACCTCGCAAAGACAATCCAAAATACAAGAGAAACCTTACAACATCGATTGATGCATTTAAACGAATTCGGTGCTCATTTATTTGTTTCTCAGATTGCTTATCAAAAGCAACTTGAATTGATTGGGATTGATTTGACAAGTCTAGTATCTTGTTGAAACACTTGTGGCGGAGGCTATTTACTTGACCAACATGTAAACCAAGTCTTTCCGAAGCTTTATTCCAAGCCTTAAAGCCTGTTTTTGTGAAAGAGTCACCCGTTCTTCCATGAACATAATCATTTATGAATAAATAACAACGTAAACAAAATGCGACATCTTTCTTCACACTATACTCCAACCATCTAGAATACGAACTTTTAAACCAACTCGGACTAAATTGATGCATTTTATTCTCGAATAAAGTTTTCGGAAATTTATGATCAACCGGTTGGCAAGGTCCATTTTGAATGTAGTGTCTTCTTGCTTCATCCTGTATCTAAGACTATATTTATCAATGGGTACTCTCTCTCCAGGGTCGGGATTGAGTAATTTCTCATTAAGCTCATCTATAAGATGAGAGAAATTGTCTCTAAGACTAGAACTTGGTTGAGAAGAATTAAACTTCGTCAAAAATACATCCATCTCAATTCACAAGAACAAGAACTTCCTACAAAAAAAATGAGTTCAATAAATTTAATAGTCTATAAAGAATAAAAATTCATCAAATGCAAAAAGGGTCAAAGCAGAAACCACAGCAAAGCAAAGCGAAGCAGAAACCCAATATACATAGTTTTCATCCATAAGTGATTGGATGTTACCTGAGCTAAGTATCATATGACAATGACTTATTTATTGAGAAGTTAGCAAAAATAAAGTGGAAGCAAATTGGCCCTTTGAAATGACTTTGTCATGATTCCATCTGAAATTTCACTAGTACAATATTGGCTGCGATTCTGACTTTTAAATGCCCGTAATCATCAACAAGGCCAATTACAATCACCGAAGTTAAGAGATGTACGTATTCCTCACTTTATAATTAGAACGCAGTCGTATTTTTATTTATTTATTTATTTATAACAATAGAGAAAATTTGATTTAATTACCAGCGGTAAACCTAAATTTTGGAGATTCCTGAACCAAAAATTTTAAACCTAAATAAAATCATATAAAATCCATCCCCAATTCTCCATGCTCTTACAATTTATAAATAAAAATTAAGTTTCAAAGTAACAGAAGCACTAAACAGATATTTGATTCCCACTACTTTTTCAAAGTAATGAGAGGAATTGAGATCGAGGAAGAATGGTTCTCTATTTTGGAGTGAGGAGTGATAGCTGAGGAATGATGATTGAGTTTGAAGGAGGGGAGCTTCTGAGTTTGACGGAGGGGACTGGGGTGCTTCTCTGTTTGATCGAGGAAGAACTAAGAAAGGTTTAGGGATTTAATATTTTGGACTTTCGGGTAGGATTTTTTAGAAGAATTAAATAATAAAATTGACTATTATATATAACTATTAAAATATAATTAAATTGAGAAAAGATAAAATAAAAAATTATAAATTAGTCAATTGTTGACTAGTGACTGATAAATAGTACTATTGTACTAATATATGATTGATTATTCCAGTTATAAAAAGTGAAAGAAACTAAAAAGTATTATTTGTAGAAAGGGGGTTTCAAACCCCAGTCATTCGTAGCAAAGCGAACAGAAATAATATTGACATAGGTGGACCATTGGTCCAAGCAGCATTTCGATTACAAGGGGACCAAAAAAAATATTTAAAGGGTCCCCAAAGTATATCAGCTATACATACAATATATATACAGAGTTTTTGCCGAGGTTAACGGGTTCATGTGACCCCTCAAGACCTAATGTAGGTCCCTCTCAGATACAGATAGTCCACTCGTTTCTCATAGAGTAGGTTTACTAAAACGATGAGAAACGACATATGCACTTCGATTCCTTCTTCAATACGTCGTGACAGAAAGGACAAAGAACCCGAAACATCCTGTCAGTTGTGTCATTCTAACTTCGAACAGTTGTCGGCCATCGGTGGGTCATACCTGAATGCGAAACGACGCGAAATCTCTATAAATACTTTCACCCTTTGTTCATTTTTACCTTCTGACCAAGCTTCTACCTTAGGTTTTCAGGCTATTACTACCCTTCTTAATACTCTCATATTTTTACCTCCGTTCTATAGGATTTCTCAGTAAGTTACAAGTTTTTAGTTATTCTTCACCCAAATCAGTGCACTTGACTCTTCATCTTTCAACCTTTTTTCATATTTTTCAAGCCTTTTTCAGATAACAATGGCTAAAACATCCAAATATGTTCCTCAACAAGTCGATTCTTCTTCTTCTTCCCAACCGACCACTGAAATCGAGGAGGTCACTCTAGATGTAGTCGTCCTCGAGAAATCCGCTCCTAGAGCAGCTACCAATGAACAACTCCTACGCCTCCCTTAAAAATGTGCATCCCCGGGGGTTTTTCAATTTTCGATGACTTTAAGGTTGAAAAGATCTCGTCAATGCAGGGCCGGGGTGAGGTGCCATCAATGTATATATGCTCCATCACCGAAGATGTCCTTTTCGTGGTCTTAAAGGACTGCAATGGGGTAAGTAAGGACATAGTAGTCCCCGGGCCTGAGGACGCCATTACTACCCATGTGGAGGGGTATCTAAGTGTTTACACTTATCCCTTCACACTGGGCATGGTGGACCCGATTATTCTGGACTTTTGTAAGAGGTACGAAGTATGCCTCGGTCATATCCATTCGTCGTAGTGGAAGATCATGATCCTCAATCGATATTTTGTGAACAAAATCGAATTCCATCAGTTCATTATCGATCACTTACTCTTCCTATACAGTCCTCGAATCTTTCGAGAGGGCTAATAATACTCGTACGCCGGGCTAGCAAAGCCCCATTCTCGAGTATCGATGAGGATCAAGACCAAAACCGGTAGCGACATTTTGTTCGGGTGAAGACTGAAGACTTGATTCCCCTAGAGTTCATGCTATTCCTCGATAAGTGGAATGTATCTTGTAAGTACATCTTCCCTTTAGACGTTAATTTTATGTATATTTCCTTTTTCCTCACTAGTACTGGTGGTGGTGCAGCTGTTGCTCGAGTCCCAAAAGCCATTCCTGAGTTTAAGGAATTAATCGAGGGCATTTGTTCATAGATACTTTATTCTGAGCGCAACATGGAGCAAACTCTCGAAGGTCCGATGGGAGGCCCGTTCTCACGGTAAGATTTTCCTCCCGAATAAGTAACATCAGGCTCCCTTTTTTTGCATCATATTCTCATTTCCTCTGTCTTTTTTTACAGGTTTGCCTAAGACCACTGATCGTAGGCCTTTAGAAGTAAATGAGGACATGCCCTGGTTCTCTGCTTTGGGGCAGCTCGGGGCTATAGTGGGGGAAAATAAGAAAAAAAAAAGAAAAGCTTCAGCCTCTCCAAGCTCCACGGTGAAGCCCAAAAAGATATTGCCTTGTAAGCCTAAGAAAGGCTCTGATTCCCAAGAATCGGACTCAGACTCACTTCTTCGGCTCAGGGACAAGCCCGAGGAAGATGATTTTTGTATGGCCCATAGGCTGACCTACCCGAAGAGTAGGCAACAGCCCAAGGGGAGATAATAGAGGCCGGTGTCCCTCAGGTTTCGGAGACAGATGTGGAGATGAGGGCTTAGATCCATCTAGATGTCGCCTTTGCTCTGCCCGGCGTAATAGAGATCTTAGGGTTGCTTTCATACACCAAATCCATGCTCGAGGAGGCCCGAGCAGTAAAGGAGCGATCTAATGAAGGGGCTCATGGTGTGGATGATCCCATCCATTTATTTTTCGACCATGTGGATTCGACTATTTTTAAAGACTTTTCCAGGTTGGGTGATCTAGATGTGCCGAAGAAGGATCCACCTGCAGAAATTGGTGGGCTATATTCGAGCTAAAAATTAATCAACCAATCGCCCACCTCGAGTATGGATCTCGGTCGCAAGAGGTCAATAATCATCACCGTCCTGGAAGATGCCCAGGTTCTTCCATCTCCTATAGGAGTGGCGAGCTACCTTTTCAATGAGGTGCATCAGGCGGTGAATCGGGTAAGGCATCACTAAGACCCTTCGAGCCTTTACTTAAGGTTTTATACTTCTAATGTTTTATAATCCTTTAGTAGGCCTCTAGACTTAACCACGAGAGCTTCCTTCTGTATCGGGCCGAGTTCAAACAGCTCGAGATCGACGTTAAGGAGCATGCCCAGAAAAAGGGACATCTACAAGCTTCTTAGTGAGCAGCATGAAGTGGCCATCAAGGATCTTTAGGCCAGCCTGGATGGGGCTCAGAAGAAGGCTTCGACCCAGAGGCAAGAGCATGCCAATTTGGTCGAACATGTAATGATTTTTGAAGTTAGAAATGAGGACTTAGACACGGGGATTAATGACCAAATCTCGCAGGTTCAGCAGAAGATTGACCGGATAGACCAGCTTCGAGCTGAAATAAATGAGGTCCAGGCCATGACTGATGGTTGGAAGAGCAAAATGGACCGGTTGGCCTCAAAAAATGAAACCACCCAGGCACATCTGGCGTCGGTAGAGGTTCAACTTTGGGTGGCAAAACAGAAAGCCGATAAACGGTCCCAACTAAATGATGAACTCCGAGTGCAATTGATCTTGGCTCTAGCAGAGCAGGATACCTTTGGCAATGAATGTGAAGCCGTAAAGTCTCATATGTGCACAACCTCTGCAAATGATGGCTCAATATAAGGCCGATGTCGAAGCAGCCGAGTCCCGCCTGAAGACCATTATCTAGAACGTGAGGCAGTTATCTCGAAGGGAGGCCCTCGAAGAGATCCATGTCCGAGGCTTTGAACTGTCTGTCGAGATTAAGGAGGAAAAAAGACTTGAGATCGAGGCCAAGAAGCTAGATGACCTAAAAATTGAAGAGGGCTTCAAGGACTCTGAAGAATCGGAAGGCCCCGATGATGCTGGTGGTGGGTCGGGTTCCAGTGAAGATCATGCAAAGATGCCTTAGGTTTATTTTTGTTTTTTGTTTTTTATATCATGTACATGTATTTTGTTGAGGTCATTTTTGTTTGGACCTTGTAAAGATATTCCGGAATATATAAAATTTTTCCTTTTCGGTAAATTCAACTATTCTAGCATCTTTTTATGACTTCTAACCTTGAAAACATTTCTAATGCCTTGTCATAGGATATAATGTAGTAACCAGTTATTTGTTTTTCTAGTTTTGAAAACTCGAAGTGACTTGAAATATTGGGAAATTTCCAGAAGTGCTTAGGTATTCTTAGACGATGCTTTTGCCGAGGGTAACCCTTTGGCAGGTTTTAAATTTTATTTGACGGTCTTATGTTTCGATAATAGGATAAGACCTCTCTGAATCATTTTTGAGGTGGCCATAGCCCTTTAAGTTTAGGCACTGCCTAATAGGCTTTGTGACTTCGAGTTTCGATAACCTGAGCCGTCTAAGTCTTAGTTGGACGAAAATCCCCGAGTGGAGGTAGCCCTTTGGGTTCGGACCATTTTTATGGTGGTTGTATCCCTTTAAGTTTAGGCACTGCCTGATAGGTTTTGCGCCTACGGGTTTTGATAACCCATACCGTATGAGTTTGTCTCAGACGACAGTCCTCGAGATGGGGTAGCCCTTGGGTTCAATACTTGTAAGGAACAAAAATGTGTATCAGCAAGGTATAAACTTTTTTTCATTTCTGTGTGTAACATACAAGATTGTAAGTGTGTAACAGCTCATATTATGACCGAGGTGGTCTATGCAGGCACAGTTCATTTGACCATTTGGCCCTTTTAGTAAATCCTATCCACCAAGCTGAGGTTGTTCAAGCACAAAATTTCCTCACTTGCTAAAATTCTTAAGCCAAAGGTGATGGACCCTAGTATGTGAGGTCGATCTTCGAGAGGGCTCGGATACTATTTACATGACCATCAACTCCGATTTAAATCCGGTATTCAAATCTAAGTTAGCACGATCCACTATTGCCTCATTAAAAACCTTGCCGGAAAACCCATTTGGAATAAAACCGGTTCAAGGGAAAAAAAGTGCAACGCGTTCTTTCAGACCTAACAACTACATCCTCCTTTGGTTGTTTCCTGTAAGTGTTATTCCAATTTTCAATGTATAATAAAGAAAATGAATGGGTCACGTTCCAGATGTTCGGTAGCTGTGCACCGTTCCCTGCTTCGATTTTGTACGATCCTTTACCGGTAATCCTGATGACTCGATATGGACCTTCCCAGTTCGGTCCCAGCTTCCCTTTGTTTGGGTTCCAGGAGTTTAGTGTCACCTTTCTTAAAACCAAGTCCACGATATTAAAGTGTCGGAGATTGGCTATTCGGTTGTAATATCTTTCTATTCGCTATTTCTGGGTGGCCAACCGTACAAGGGAGGATTCTTGACTCTCATCCAATAGTTCCAGTCTCGTGTTCATGGCCTCACCGTTTGATTCTTCGATCGCATATCAGAACCTGACACTTGGTTCTCCTACCTCTACCGATATTAGTGCTTCGTCACGGTAGACCAACAAAAATGGGGTGGCCCCTAAACTAGATTTTGATGTCGTACGGTATGCCTACAAGACTTCAGGTATTTCCCTTTGGCATCAGTCAACCTTTTCTTAAGGTTTTGGAGTATAACCTATTCCTACTAGGGTTATAGGATGTTGACAAGATCTTTTTGATTTTATGGTCCTCGAAAATTTGCTTACATTACTACCGATGAACTGCTTCCCATTATCACACACGATCTCAGCCGGTATCCCAAACTGACATATTTTATGGTCCCAAATAAAATCAACAACTTTTTTATTCTCGGACTTTCTCGAACGACTGAGCTTCAACCTATTTAGAAAATAATCAGTCATAGATAGTATAAATTAAGCCTTACCGAGTGCCCATAGTAGGGGACCGACAATGTCCATTCCCCATTTAATAAATAGCCAAAGTGACAAGACCGAGTGCATTAGCTCCCCGGACTGATGGATCATCGGTGCATATCTCTGACAATCGTCACGTCTTCGTACAAAATCCCTTGCATCTTTCTCCATGTTGGTCCAGTAATAGCCGGCCCTAATTTATCTTCCGAATCAAAGACTCAGCCCCCGAATGGTTTCCACATATGCCCTCGTGAACTTCTCTCAGAACGTATTCGGTGTCTCCCAGTCCCAAGCATATGATGAGTCTATCGAATGTTGTTTTGTACAAAGTACCTCGGATAAGGTAAACCTGAACGCCTTCGTGCGAAGAGCCCTTTATTCTTTAGGATCCGATTGCAACTTCCCGGTCTTAAAGTAATCTATGTCCTTATTTCTCGAGTCCCAAGTCAAACTTGTTGAATTTATCTCAACATGTCCTTCCTCAACTACCAATTTCATGAGTTAAACAATCATTCCTGAGTTGAATTCATCGTCATCAACCGATGAGCCCAAGTTAGCTAGAGCTTCAGCTTCACTATTTTGATCCCGGGGTACGTGTTGTAAGGTCTATTCCTTGAATCAATGCAGTGTTACTTGTAATTTATCCAAGTACCTCCGTATTCATTCTTCTTTTACTTCCAACGTCCCATTGACTTAATTTACAACAAGGAGGGAGTCGCACTTAGCTTCGACTACTTCAGCCCCTAGGCTTTTAGCAGTTCGAGACCTGCAATAATGGCCTCATATTCGGCCTCATTGTTAGTCAACTTTACAGTTCTAATGAACTGCCTAACTACATTACTCGTAGGTGACTTCAGTACAATGCCGAGTCTGGACCCCTTTTGTGTTTGAGGCACCATCCGCAAAGAGGATCCATATTGTTAAGGAAGTCCCCGAGATTATCAATAATTCCTTTTCGACTTCATATATTAAGTCCGGTGTGAAGTCGGCCACGAAGTCTGCCAAAATTTGAGATTTGATGGTGATATTCGATATCGTACCTGCTAATTTCTATGGGCCATTTGGCCAATTAGTTCGAGAGCTCGGGTTTGAGCATTATATTTCTTAACGGGTAAGAAGTTACAATGCATATGTGATGGCATTGATAGTATGGATTCAACTTTTTAGAGGCACTTAGCAGGCTAGCACCAATTTTTCTAGGTGAAGGTACCTTATTACGGCCTTGCTTAGGGTTTTACTAACATAATAGATAGGAAATTGCATACATTCCTCTTCCCAGACTAAAACTCCGCTTACCGCTATCTCGGACACCACTAAGCACATGTACAACTGCTCGTTTGTCTTCAAAGTATGGAGCAAAGGTGGACTCGAAAGGTACCATTTGAGTTATTCCAAAGCCTGCTGGCACTATGGGGTCTATAGAAAGTTATTATTTTTCTTAAATAATGAGAAAAAATGATGACTTTTATCAGAGGATATTGACATTATCCACCACGATAAAGTCCTCTATAGATTTGATTTTGTCGGGATTAATCTCGATCCCTCGGTTGGATACCATGACTCTGAGTAACTTTCCAAATCTGACCCCAAACACGCATTTATACGGGTTCAGCTTCATATTGTATTTCTTTAATATGCTGAAGGTTTCCTACAAATGTTTCAAATGGTCCCTACTCGCAAAGGCTTAACTAACATGTTGTCAACGTAAACCTCCATAAATTTTCCTATTTATTCTTCGAACATCCAGTTTACTAGGCATTGATAGGTGGCACCGACATTTTTTAGTCCGAACGGCATCACGTTATAAGAATAGGTGCCAAATTTAGTGATAAAGAAAGTTTTTTCCGGGTCTATCCAAATTTGGGTGTACCGAGAATAGGCGTCGATAAAACTGAGTATCTCATGCTCGGGCGTTGCATCGATCCTGAAATTGATGTTAGGCAAATGAAAAGTGTCCTTGGGGAAAGCCTTATTTAAGTCCTTGTAATCTACACACATTCTTAACTTATTTCCTTTTTTAGGTACTATTACTACGTTAGCCAACCAATCCGGGTACTTAACTTCCCGAATGGAACCTATTTTTAAGGATTTTGGATACCTCGTCTTTGATGAATGCATGCTTGACTTCGAACTGAGGCCTCTTTTTTTGTTTAACTGGGTGGAACTTCGGGTCCAAGCTTAGCTTATGAATGGTTACTGCTAGTGGGTTCCCTGTCATACCTAAATGGGACCAAGCAAAGCAATCCACATTAGCTATAAGTAATTTAATGAGTTTTTTCCGGAGCTCGAGAGTCAGCCATGTGCCCAGGTATACCTTCTGATTGGTTAGGTGTTTGATCAACACGAGTTGTTCCAGCTCCTTGACAATTGACTTGGTGGCAGGAAATCATCAGAGGCTATGAACGACCTAAGAAGTCCATAATCTTCATCCTCGCCTGTCTCTTGCTTCTACGGTTCAGTCAGGGCTGATGTCGGTGATTGCTATTTAGATTCTTCCTTCCTAACAAAATCTGAGTTCTTTGATGTCGGGATTGCAGATATCAGGGTCACCTCATCGACCACAAACATTTCTTTTGAGGCCGACTGCTCTACGTAGATTGTCTTGATCCCGCCCAGTATGGGGAATTTTAATGCCCGGTGTAGTGTCGAGGGTATGGACCTCATGCTGTGAATCCACGGCCTTTGAATAGAGCATTATATCTCATATTTATTTCAATCACGTAGAACTTCGTTTCATGAATAGTTCCCGTGGTGTTTACTGGCAGGGTTATCTCCCCTTTAGTAGATTCACAAGCCATATTGAATCCATTTAAAACTCGGATCACATGCCCTATTTGGTCTTGTAGACCCAGATGTCCAACGACCCTCGATCCGATGATATTGGCCGAGCTACCTGGATCAATTAACACACGCTTAACTCTAGATTTATATATTAGTACAAATATTGCCAATGCATCATTATGTGGTTGTACTATGCCTTCAGCGTCCTCGTCATTGAAAGATACAGTTCCCTCTGGTATATAATCTTGAGTCTGTTTTCCCTTGTAAAGGACACCTTAGTGGGCTTTAGCATTGGCCCCTAGGGGACGTCAACTCCACCAATGATTATGTTAATGACGTGTTGGGGTTCCTCTTGTTTGGTCTGTTTGTTCGAGTCTCTATTCCTGAAGTAATTTTCAGCTCGATCACTTAGAAATTCTCGGAGGTGTCCGTTATTGAACAACCAAGCTACTTCTTCTCTTAATTGTTGGTAGTCTTCAGTTCTATGACCGTGAGTGCCATGATATATACACATTAGGTTGGGGTCCCTTTGGGCAGGATCGAGCTGTAATGGACGAGGCCATTTGGTATCTTTGATACGTCCAATGGAGGATACGATGCTGGAAGCATAGACACTAGAATTGTATTCTGAAAATCTAGGTGTCTCCCTGGCCCCAAGTGGCCTATTGAAACCGCTCCTTCTCACGAATCCCCGACTATTGTAGCCTCGATCGTTCCTTTTTTCACTCCTCGCAGGGTTGCGTCCGGACCCATTACCCCTTCGATCTCCGTTATACGGTTTTTATTGATCTATGTTTGATCTTGGTTCATGTTTGACAACTCTTTTGGATCTGTCTCTAGTTCTGACGGGATACACGGATCCGGAAGAGGGTTGTTACTCCCAAACGCACACGCAAGTATACGTGGTACACAAGTAATGTAGCATTGTAAGTCCAGATATCGTAACCACGGGGCTTGTGATTAATTATTAACTAAATTAAACCAAACAATTAATCTATGCACGTGAATCCAAAAGTATGACTATTTAACTAAAATTAATCTAGAGTAACAAATTAGAGATTAAAGGAAACAAGGACAAGCTTATAGACAATTTCAATAGGAGAAAATTTTCTAGAGCTATGGGTTAGCTAATAATACCATTGAGTTTTCTTCCTAAATTGTCTAATTAATTTATCTAGTTTATTGGTTGATGGGGTTAATATTGCTCGAAGCCTTCTCCCGAAGTACAACTCGCCTGTTCAAGCTAACCTAACGCCTATATTCCTATGGAATTAGGATTAACAAGAACACATTTATAATTCCCGTATAATAACCAAGCAAGTTAATTAGGTATATGCCTATCCTATCCGTAAATCGGTTCCCGATGCTCGAGCTCAAGATCTTGCTCTACTCAATCTTATATGTAATCTAGAATTTCAACTCTCGTGTTCAATCCTAAATTCGTAGATAGTATTCAATTAGCGATCAAGCAATCAAATAATTGAGCGTATGATTGAATAAATAAACCAATATGATAAAATAATAAGAACAATTCAAGCTTCCAAATAAAACGTTCATGTAGCACCCACAACTCTAGAACTAATAAACTATGTAACTAAGAGAAGAGAAGAGAAGAGAAGAGAAGAAAAACTAGTTAGAAGCCTCCTCCAAGCGTGGTTTGTGTTCTCCCTCGGTCTAAAGTATGTCAAAAAATTTAAAAAATAATATTTTTCGATATGTTTATATCAAGTAGGGTCGGACCTAGACGAAATCTCCCATTCATAGCCGAAATAGGAAAACTTGCAAACTTAATGCTTTTCATGCGTCGCACTAATGATTTTTCCTGTCAGACCACAAAAAACCCAGTCTCTGAACTTTGGAAATTTCTGACAAAAAATTGCACTAATGAGTCGCACAGTGCCTCGCACTAGTGCATTTCTTATGCAGTTGCTTCTTCCTTGAATTTTGACATCCAGAATTGATCCTCGACCCCAAACACGATCCCGGCTTAATCCCTTGGGATTTTACTCAGGCTTCAAAGCTCCAAATAGCTCGAATTAGTTCCGCAACAACTACATAACTTAGAATCGCTCCTACAAGGCATAAAACATACAATAAGTGCAAAACACTAGCGATTCACGCTCAAACACAATTAAAGTATAGTGAATTAGCGTGGGATAAGCGACTAAAATGCATAATTATAGCCTACCATCAACACCCCACATTTAAATCATTTCTCATCCTCGAGCAATCAAACTACACTTTATATAGACACAACCTTTTAAACAATCCTCCTAACTCATTACACCAAGAATATTTATAATTGACTAAGCACAATAGTGTAACATCATTGCCTCAAGACTTAACTCACAAGCACCACGCTTTTTTCACAACTCTCTTACTTACTCTAACGTAGAGGTCAAACATTATCTTTCCTTTAAGAATCAAGTGCCCTCACACACCAAAAGAGAGTAGTTCCACACTCAATAAAATTTAAGAACAATTAGGAACTCAAGATAGAAAGAATTCTCTCATTCTCAAAAACAACATTCATTTGCCACAAAAGATGCACCATAGGCTTGCCCGTAGTGTACTGCTCTATTAATCGAGCACATTCAGTCTAAGAATGGGGTATGACTTTAAGTGGTTGTAATGTAGGTTGTGATACGGGTATGATACATTTAGATATAAGAGTGACTACATCTCCCTAAGCACTTTAATACATACACTTTAACATTTAAAAAGCCCAATCTTATGTCAAACCATAACTCCATCTTCACATCAATGTACATCAACTCTCTACTTCTTTAAGCATAATTATATAAAGAGTTACCACTTTCAAGGAATGTTTTTCACAACAGTACAACTATTTTTTTTCTTTCTTTCTTTTTCAATTCAAGTGGCTCTTACTTTTTCAAAACAGTGCACCTTTCTCATTATTTCATTAGTTCCACTCAAAAGCCAAACCAACCACTCTCCACTTTAACATTTATCAAGTTCATTCCAATTCAAGTGCTCATAAGAGGTGCAAAGGTTCAAATAGATGGTTAGTTCAAACAAATAGGTAAGGCTTGTAATGTGGATGCCAAAGAAATAGGATTATAGGCTCAAAAGAGGTTAACTACGATACATACATACATATATATATATACATACATATATATATATATATATATATATATATATATATATATATATATATATATATATATATATATATATATATATATATATATATATATATATATGGCTCAACAAAGAAACGTCTATATCTTTTCCAAGAGTAAACAAAACTACTATTTTACTTTGCAAACACACGGGGCAAGTTCTAGACATCAAATGCAATGCAAAAAATAACACAAAACCTTACACACTCATGGCACGTAACTCACTTAGGATTGGACTCATCACGATACTCTAGTCAAAGCAGTTAAACAAAGTTAAGATCATACAATTTAAGGTACTTATCCAAGACTCAAAAACTGAGCCTAAGCATCACAAAACGTACTCACTATTCTTAAGGCATAACAAAGTCAAGAGATATTGCTTCAATTCCAATCACAGCACAATGGCTCCTACTCCTAAAAAAAGTAACTACACCTAGTTCAAACAAAACCCTTGGAAAAGAACAACGGCACAAAGAAAACCAAGGGGGAATTACATACTACCTACAAAGAAAATCTTTTTGTCCTTTTTCTTTCGACTTAAATCCCCTAAGAAAAATGTTTAGGCGATCCATCGTCAGGAAAAGTTCTAATTTTCTGAATTTTTTTTAACAAAAGCTACGACTCTAAGAACGAGTACTACAACTAAGCTATGATAGCACAGAAAAATTACCTAGACAATCTCCTCACGCCACACTTGAAATTTTGCAATATCCTCAATGCACACTATAAATAAGAAGAAGCTAAAAGACATTCCCTGGTAGGCCAAAGGCCGAAGAATTAGCAGTTCACGGGTACTCAGACTTCCCCTAGATATGATCCCTTGTGCGGGTACCTCACACTTAGTTTCAACCACCTGCTTGATTTTGCACATGCCTATTGGCTTTGACTCCATGCTCCTACTCCTACAAACACAAAAATAATACTATAAAAAAATAACATAATAAAATATAAAATAAACAAAAGAAAAAAAAAATAGAATTGGGTTGCCTCCCAACAAGCGCTTGATTTAACATCACGATACCATGCTATCACTTTCATCACTTTTCCTTATACTTTGAGGATATGAATTGCGCTCCCAACTTTGAATCAATTTTTCTCTCACGTTCATGGGGCGGTGGTGTGAAAATAGAGGAACCAAGCAATATCGCATCTTGCACTTCTTGGCTCTTAAGTGAGGTATGTCTCTTTGCCTTTTTGGTGTGGCACATTTTAGAATGTAAGGTCTTGATATTAATCTATACATCTCTCGAAAGGCTCGATCTCTATGTCCCCATCCAAACATAATGTAGAAAAATATTTAGAATGAGGACCAATATGCCTCAACTCCAAAACTGCATTATTTTTGACATCCTCAATTTTGCGCACTTCGTCAACCATGGCATCATTAATAATTTGGTTGAATAGTTGGGATTCCTCTTTTTGATCCATAAGTTGGCCAGTATCTACAACAATTGGTCGTAGGGTATCATACGCCTCAACCTTTTTATTCAATTGAGCCTATAAGTCATGGATATCTAAGCCAAATTGGTCTATTTGCTCTGTTATATTTGAAAGACCATCATGAAGAAACTCATGAGATTTTATCATTTGAGCTTGTTCCTCTAGCCAATATTGGCTCGCTATATCTACTTCTAAATTATATTTTTTTGGGAACTCGCTCTCTGTAGCCACTTCTTCCACCTCAGCCTTCATTCTCATGATTGTTGTCTTATTCTTTGTATAGCCTTTTGATTTTTATCTTGTTGCTCGACTACTTGCCTCATCATCATGTCATGTTGTTCGGATACTTGCCTCATCATGTCCATAATACTAGCAATGCGTTCCATATCCTACACTTTATTGCTCGTATCAAAGTCATAAACATTACTAGAAACATTATAATAAGAGCTCTGAGATGGATAATAAGAATTAGGACAACCATCCCAATGACCACCTTGAAGAACACACACAATTAAAAAATCCACACAAAAGGTTGAGATGCACAATTTTGCTACAAGTATGGTTCTCCACAATATTGACAAGGATCGCCATAAAAAGAATAACCAATATTCGACCAATTCTCATTCCAAGATGCCATGTAAACAAAGATAATAAAATATTAAACTAAGCTAAAATTTAAATTTGAAGAGACAACAAGTGAAAATCTAATCTAGTAATTTCTAAGTCCCCGGTAACGGCGCCAAAAACTTTTTGCTCCCAAACGCAGACGCAAGTATATGTTATAGACAAATATATAGGATTGTAAGTCCAGATATCGTACCCACAGGGACTTATAATTAACTATCAACTAAATTAAACCAAATAATTAATATATTCACACGAATCCTAAAGTATGGATATTTAACTAAAATTAATCTAGAGTAACAAATTAAGAGATTAAAGGAAACAAGGACAATCTTAGAGACGAATTCAATGGGAGAAAATATGCTAGAGATATGGGTTAGCTAACAATACCGTTGAGTTTTCTACCAAAATTATCTAATTAATTTATCTAGTTTTTTGATTGACAGGGTTAATATAGCTCATAGCCTTCTCCCGAAGTACAACTAGCCTATTCAAGCTAACCTAACGCCTATATTCCTATGGAATTTGGATTAACAAGAATGCATTTATAATTTCCGTATAAAAACCAAGAAAGGCGATTAGGTATATGCCTATCCTAACTGCAAATCTATTCCCGATACTCGAGTTCAAGATCTTGCTCTACTCATTCTTATATGCAATCTAGAATTCCCTCTCCCGAGTTTAATCCTAAATTCGTAGATAGTATTCAATTAGTGATCAAGCAATCAAATAATTAAGCGCAAGATTGAATGAATAAATTAATATGATAAATAACAAGAACAATTCAAGCTTCTAACTACAACGTTCATTTAGCACCCACAACTCTAGAACTAATAAACTATGAAACTAAGAGAAGAGAAGAGAAGAGAAGAGAAGAAAAACTAGTTAGAACCCTCCTCCGAACGTGCTTTGTGTTTTCCCTCGGTCTAAAGGATATCAAAAGTCCAGAAAATAATGTTTTTCCAGGTTTTATACCAAGTAGGGTTGGACTTAGATGAAATCTCCCTTTCTTATCCGAAATATGAAAACTTGCAAACTTAATGCTTTCCATGCGTTGCACTGTGCGTCGCCCAATTTGTCACACTAATGATTTTCCCTGTCAGACCACAAAAATCCAGTCTCTGCACTTTGGAAATTTCTAACAAAAATTTGCAGTAATGAGTCGCACAGTGCCTCGCACTAGTGCATTTGTTCAGCAGTCGCTTTTTCCTTGAATTTTGACATCCAGAATTGATCCTCTACCCCCAAAACATGATCCCGGCTTAATCCCTTGGGCTTTTACTCAGACTTCAAAGCTCCAAATAGCTCGAATTAGTTCTAAAATAACTACATAACTCATAATCTCTCCTACAAGATATAATACACACAATAAGTGCAAAACACTAGCGATTAAAGCTCAAACACAATTAAAGTATAGTGAATTAGAGTACGATAACCGACTAAAGTACATAATTATAGCCTACCATTAGGGCCCCAAGGTGATCATATTCGACCCTGATTTTTGATTGGTACCTGTTATGGATGTCAGTCCAAGTTACTTCTGGGTATTCTATCAATTTCTATTTTAACTGCTACGAAGCCAATGAGCTTCGGGGTTAAGTCCTTCGGTGAACGCCTGAATGGCCAATGGTCCGCGACCGAAGGTATACCCATTAGTTCCATTTGAAACCTCGAGACGACTTCCTTGAGCATCTCGTTATCTCTTTGCTTTACTTTAAAAGGGTGTGACTTTTGGGTCTCGACCTTGATTGCTCCGGCATGTGCCTTTACAAAGGTATCTGCAAGCATAGCAAATGAATCAATAAAATTAGGAGGTAAGTTATGATACCATATCATAGCTCATTTTGACAAGGTTTCTCCGATCTTTTTCAGCAGAACGGATTAGATTTTGTCATCTTCTAAGTCGTTCCCCTTGATGGCACACGTGTAGGAGGTCACTAGTTCATTTGGATCAGTTGTTCTATTGTACTTTGGAATTTTGGGCATACGAAACTTCTTCGGGATTGGTTTCAGAGTTGCACCCAGAGGGAAAGGCTTTGGACATATTTCTTGGAATTCGGCCGTTCAGTATCGGTGGTGCTCCTGGGATTTGATCAACCTTAGAGTTATAGGTCTCCATTTTTTTATCGTTGTGTTCGATCTTCTATTCCCACCCGCTTTGTCAGTTCCTCGAGCATCTATATTGTTTCGGGGTTGGCCCGGCTTTAGCTTCACCATGCCTTTTCGAGGTTCATTCATTTATTCGGGTGTTCTCCCGGGATGGTTCAAGCTCAACCCTGCTGGGAGCACGGCTTTGATTTGTAACTGGGCTATTGCCACATATGGGCTTGTAACATTTCGAAAATCACCCGCTAATTGACCCCATCGCCTTTACCGTCGTGTGTACCCCTGGCTACTGACCCAACTCCTCTATGAACGCTAGTTTTTGGGTCATTGGGCAGGCTAGCATCGATGGCCACATGGGAGTTGGCATCGATTGGGTCTACAACCGGGACTCCATTGGGGTCAGCAAGGGGAACCTCCTTGCTGGACACTATATTGTTATTCTCAAATGGTGGCCAGACTCAGCATCAACGTCCAAGTGAGCAGATTGAGAGTTTGACATTAAAATCTCAAAGAACAAGAGTAAAGCAGAGTGTATTATAGAAATTTGTATCAAATTTCCACTATTATTATTAGCCCCCCGGTCGGTGCCAAACTGTTTACCCTAAAAAATGGATAATAATTGAATTTATATATCGTTTTAAAGATGTGCGGATTAATTTAATACAAATGATTAATAGCATTAGATTAAACAGATAAAAAATGTAATAAATTACCAAACCAATAGTGAGAGTGATCCCGAACCCAGTAATGGCTTAATGAAATGCTTGCCTTCGATCTCGGGCTCACAACAGTGGAGAATAGAATAATAGTATGTTGACTTGATATGCGTATTACCATTTTCCTAATGAAAAGTTAGACTCCCCTTTATATAGTAGGGGAGTTTCACCCTAAGTACAATTCTAAAAATTAGTAAAAATCTTTCTTCTTGCTAATCACTAATTCATTACTGATACGAGCCGAGATTTACGCCGTGAAATTCGGTTAGGCACGGGTATCATGGTCCTTTGTTAGTCTTGTATAATCATCTGGTAATGCTCTTTGAAGTTTTGGGATTCAAATCAGACCTGCGGGGCGTGGGCCTGATTCTTTCGAGAGAAGGTGTTTTGCCCGAACCTCAACACGAGGGGCTCCTTGCCCTGATTCCGATTCATTACGGTCACGTCTCTGATAGGTTTGCTTCACTATGCAACTGGCTTGGTTTCACCCGTATACTAACTTATCAATGATGGAAGAAGAAAATGATATATAACTCAACACAAAGACTAGAGGAACAAAGAGAAGAAAACAGTAAAGTCAAAATGGCAAACTAGAGAGAAAAAGATAGGGGTTTCATTCATGACTTTTGCCCTTTATAATGTTGAATCTAATATAATTAATATAGAAGCAAAATAGTCAATTAGCTAGATGGGTTTACTGGAAATAAACTATAAGAGCAGCACTAAACTATAAATGCTTGAAACTTAAGTCATCTGATCTTGCACTCCTTGCACTCCTTAACATAATAATTGTATTGCTTTGCAGGGGTAGAGGCAGAGTGCAGGATGTGGGTTCGGTCGAACCCAGCAGCATATAACTTAAAAGGATTACAATCCCGAACCCATAAAGTTCAAATCCTGGCCCCACCTCTGCTGCTTTGGGAGCTCAAGGTACCACCATTTGTTACCCAAACAGTACTTAAATACAGCAAGTGGAACTTCAAACATATTCTAAACCCAATTATGTTTAAAAAATGTGGGATGTTATTTACCTTCGGCAGAAGAGCAGAAGAAACACTGTCATAAAATCTTATTCTTCGTTACCTTTTTGCCTATATGTTGTGTTGCATTGGAAGAGTAACTTAATGTGACATCATGATTATAATACCCAGCATCCACCAAAGGTTGTGAAAAGACTCATTTATAACATCAAATATCATTCATGATCACTTGAAAACAGTATATTAGATAACCGTATGCACAAAAACCTAAATTTCAATAGTCACTGCATTTATTTGATGCACATCCAAAGCATATAATAATTTGCACAAACTCGTATCAACATTATCACATATATCTGATGCACAATAAAGCTTATAACAATATGCACAAAATTCCAAATATCAACATTCACTGCATCTTCTGATGCACGGATAAAGCATACGATAATATGCATAAAGGTAAATTGTTTAATATGTAAACCAGCATTTCTAAAATCATGATTGCACTACCTTGGAATCCACCGACAAGTGACTCATGAGGGAGAGTCCATTCCCACACACATGAGACATGAATAACACCATGCTGGTAATGAAAATCTGAGACATGAATCCCCATGTTCGATAAAGTTGGAGAAAGGCCAATTTTCCATCTAGCTTTAAAAACGATCACATTTGACATTCGAGGATGAATAAATGGCCGTAAAAGGGAAAGAATGTACTACCCCGTAAAATTTTGGCTTAAAAGGCATTTTGAAATTTGCGTATCTCTATTTAATTATCATAAGTATGGATTTATGAAGCCCCACTAGTATAAACACTACTATGTGCACAATGACGTGATTAAGATATCACCAAGGCATAAATATGACATGCCCAAAAACCGGGTGAGGCGGACCGGTACTCGGTATCTTAACTTGATCAAGCGAACCAATGTCACGATCCAAACTCCCACCAGATCCGTGACGACGCCTACCACTGCTTTCTAGGCAAGCCATCCAATTTGCATTAACAATAAAACTCAAATAACAGAACTTAAAAAACTCAACAATGTAATGATCATAAATATCTTAAAGTAGCAACAATAACGCAACTACAACCATCCTAAAGATCTGGTATCGACGAGCACATGAGCACTATAGAATCTCAAAATACATGGCCAAATCCTCAATACAAACTGTTTGAACAATAGAATAGAGATAACGAAAATATATGAAAGAGATCTTCAAGTTTTTCGAACGACATAGCATCTACCTCGTAGTCTCCATAAGCTAGTACCAGTCAAGCGCTAGCAATCACCATGCCCAGAAGTACCTGAATCTGCACATAAAGTGCAGAGTAATATGATTATAACCTACCACATGTACTCAATAAGTAACAAACCTAACCTCGGGTTGAAAGTAGTAATGAGCTCGGAAGAAAGTCGGAGTCCAACACTAATAATCAACAACAACTCTTAATATAAATAAATAATTTATAGTAAAAGTAAATAACTCAAAAGATATTATGTTCAGCTCGTTCATAATTATAAAAAATTAGATGTGTTTTTCAAGTTAAGTAGACAAAGCCTAAATCTTTTAAGGAAATCTTCTAACATGTGAGTTTATCAAGGAAACGGTGATCTTCCAAACTCCCAACAACATATAAGACATTTCATGTACCATCTAGTATGAGGAAAAGACATCTACATGCCTACATGCCAAATATACATGTCAAGTCAATAACATCACAATGAAATCCACAAGTATACTCACTCTCAGCACACTCATGGTGCCTGACACAAATTCCCTTCACCATCACATACACAACCACACTAAGAACTGTACGGTGTCTGGCACAAATGCCCCTCACCAAAACACACACACACACACACACACACACACACACACACATATATATATATATATATATATATGTATTACTGTGCCTACGCTTACTATAATATTAGACTCCGGGGGGCGGATCTTGGCCCAAGCGCTAATCATCAAACCGATCCAAATATATTTTCGTTACGGTGTGTAACTCGATCCAATATAACTCACAACACGAATCTATGGCCTACATCAGTCTGCTTAAATATCAATGGTTCACATCCAATAGAACTCAAGACACATAATATTACATATAGAAGGCAACAATAACATGTGATATGACAACAAGTAATGTACAGCTATAGGTTTTAAATTGTCTTTCTCTTTATTTTTCATAGAAAACGACCAGAGAACTCCCATAAAATTACCCTTAAGCTCTCTACAAGGGTTTCAAATAAGATTAACATCCCAGTTATGAAATCAAGAAGCGATAAAATTAGAACGATCCCTACAACGTAAGTATCGCTATACCACCTCTCTTTTCCTTTGTAGTTTGAGTTTTGGAAGGTAATTCATATTTAAGAAAATGTCTACTTTATATATTTAAACTTCTAAATATCAAGGAAGATGGATAAATTTGTTTTCTAATAGTTAGAACTCACGGGACGGTGATCAGAAGCCGCGAGTCCGATTTATTTCAGTTTTAGTGGACTATTTTGTAGTCCACTCGTGTTAGCCTATTGTGCTGCTGATTTATGGAGTTTGGAAGGATAATGTTCGTGGAGAAATTCCACATGTGGTAAGGTAGTAGGTTGGTCGCTCGTCATTGCAATTTCAGGCTAATTGATAACTTGTTGATTGAGTGTGTTATGGTATATTTGGGATTTTTGTTGTATTAAAGGTCCCGAATGACACTTAGGTTGTTTGTAAATTACTGATTGTATTGCTCTTATTGTTGTTGTTGCTATATGGTATTGGATGAGGCCCTTGTTACAGAGGAGATGTTTTCCAAATTTACATAAACTAGCTACTAGTTTAAGTTGCGGACTTAGCCTTTACTCAGCACTGATTTTGAATCCCCTTATGCTATGGTAGATTAAGTTGAGTTGTTTGCATAATTGCTTGGAAGGTATTAAGGACTCAACAGAGTTAAGGTATGTTAAGTCTATCCTTTCTTTCCATTTGGCATGATCCATGTGATACAAACAAAACGAGCAAACGCAAAACTTTTACAAATGACTCTACTCTTAGAAGTACTAGGGGTGCCTATGTTCTTGATTCCCCATGTGTCCTATTATTATATCATCTATTTATGTGTCTCAGAAAATACGTAAGTTGATAAACTTTATTTCATGATATTAACCGAAGGCATATTGATCTTATGACATCCTGAGAGATATTATTGACCTACTTCTTATGCATTGCATTCATCTATACATGTACATTGACTCATGACTAGATGGCATTATATATGTGTATATTATATATATGGGGTATGGGGAAAGGTTATGGCATTATATACGCACCACAACTTGATCAGCTGGTATACGATAATGATTTCGCCCATAGGGGTTGAGATAATATGATGGGATGCCCTCAAGTCTTGATGATGTTATGTACGCATATACCTATGCATGATATAAAATTTAACGCATATGCATGACATTCTAAATGTTTCATGATTCATAGAGTTATTCAGGCTTACAGGTTGAGTTCCCTACTCCATGTTTCTTTCATGTCTTTTATATATTGCTTTCATGCCTTACATACTCTGTACTTTAATTGTACTGACGTCCCTTTTGCCTGGGGATGCTATGTTTCATGCCCACATGTCCCGACAGACAGATTGGCAGTCCTCCTTGTAGGCTATCAGCTTAGCGAAGGTGTTGGTGCACTCCACTTGCTTCGGGGTTGCCTATTTGGTCAGTATGATTTGGACATGTATTTATTGGTATGGCATTTATGACATTTATGACATTTATTTACTCTTAGAGGCTTGTAAACAGATGTCATGTATATGGATACTTGAATGGCCTTGTCGCCCTATGTTTAGAGTGTACAAATGATCATGTCGCCTTTATAGGTCTGTTTGTCACATGTATAACTTTCTATATCATGTTGGGTCATCCTATTTTGAGTATTCTCATATTGTTTTGGTTATCTCATGACGGCCCTTCTGGCCTATTTACCCATGATGGTGTGATAAGAAAGATATATTATGTTGGGACTCGGTTGATTAAGGCATCGGGTGCCTGTAGCGGCTCTCTGATTTGGGTCGTAACACTATCTCAACTCCCTGAACAACAATCTGAATCCAATAATACCGAAGTCAACTATCGGTCAAACCTATGAACTTTCCACACCTTCAAATTCTCATCTTTCGCCAAATTAACCTAGGAAACTCCAAATCTAAATCTAAATTCGGACATATGCCTAAGTCTAAAATTATCATATGAACCTATTGAAATCATAAAAATACCATTCCAAGGTTTTTTATATAAAATTGAAACCTCGGCCAACTCTTACGACTTAAGCATCCACAAATGACACTAAGTGTTCCAAATCATTAGAAAACCTTTCCGAAGCCAAACCAATTATCCCTGCAAGTCACAAGACAATAAATACACATACGGGAAATATCAAATGGGGAAATAGGGCTCAAATACATAAAATGATCGGCTGAGTCATTACATTGTCCTCCCCTTAAACAAACGTTTGTCCTCAAATGAGTTTAGAAACATACCTGGGGTGCCAAAAAGATGTGGATATATGCTCCACATATCATGCTTGGTCTCCCAAGTCTCCTCGATCACCTGACCTCTCTACTGAACCTTCACTAATGCAATATCTTTCGAACTCAACTTCAAAACCTGCCTATCCAAAATGGCCACTGGTTCCTCCTCATAAGTCAAGTTCTCATCCAACTACACTGAACAGAAATCTAACACATGTAACCAATACTTCCAAAGCATGGAAACATGAAACACATGATGGACTACCCATAAGTTGGGTGGAAAATCAAGCTTGTAAGACACCTCACCTACTCTCTCTAAAACCTCAAATGGACAACTGTACCGAGGGCTCAAT
Organism: Nicotiana glauca; assembly: GCA_026770625.1. Lineage (NCBI taxonomy): Eukaryota > Viridiplantae > Streptophyta > Magnoliopsida > Solanales > Solanaceae > Nicotiana > Nicotiana glauca. Next base: position 87,573 of record MU693551.1, read on the forward strand.
TTGCCCCTCTTCCCAAACCTAATCACACCCTTCATAGGCAAATATCAGGAGAAGAACTCCCTCACCCTCCATGAAAGCTACATTGCAAACCCTTCTGTTAGCATAACTCTTCTTCCTTGACTATACAATACGAAGCCACTCTTAAATCAATTTCACCTTCTCTAAAGCATCAATAACTAGATTGCTTCCCAACAACTTAGTTTCCCTAGGCTCAGACAAACCAATTGGAGAACAACAACACCTCCTATATAATGCCTCGTACGGAGCCATATGGATACTTGATTAGTAATTGTTGTAGGAGAACTCTATTAACGGTAGAAACTGATCCCACTGGCCTCTGAGATCAATGACGTATTCTCTTAGCATACCCTCCAAGGTCTAAATGGTGTACCTCAGACTGCCCATCCATTTGAGGATGAAATGATATATTCAACTCAACCTACGTGCCCAGATCACGCTGCACCGCCCTCCAAAAATGTGATGTAAACTGAGTGCCTTGATCCGAATTGATAGACACAAGCACACCGTGCTAGAAAACAATCTCTCTAAGATAAATCTGAGGCAACTACTCAGAAGTATAGGAAGTCATAACCGAAATGAAATGTATAGACTTGGTCAGTCTGTACACAATGAACAATACAACATTGAATCTCCTCAAGGTCCTTGGCAACCCAACTAAAAAATCCATAGTGATACGCTCCTATTTCCACTTCGGTATATCTAACCTCTGAAGAAAACTACCTAGTTTCTGATGCTCATATTTGACCTTCTGATAGTTCAAACATCGTGAAACATGTAACAATGTCCTTCTTTAAACTTCTCTACTAATAACACTGCTTCAAATTATGGTACATCTTCGTAGCACTGGGTGAATAGAATACCGCAAACTATGAGCCTCCTTTAGAATCAACTCCATCAAACCATCCACCTTCCGGACACAGATCCAGACCTAAAGCCTCAACACCCCATTATCACCAATAGTCATTTCTTTAGTACCTCCTCGATGCACTATTTCCCTAAGAACAAACAAGTAGGGTTATCATAGTGCACGTCTTAATGTGCCCAAGACAAACTCAACACAACACATGCAAATATCTTGCTGGGCTTCGAGATATCCAGCCACACGAACCAGGTTTCCAAAGTTTGAACATCCATAGCTAACGGTCTCTTAATAGCCGAAATAAATTCCAAACTCCCCATGCTCTCCACCTTTCTACTCAAGGCGTTAGATACTACATGGACCTTTGGCAGATGATAAAGAATGGTGATATCATATTCCTCGAGCAGCTCCAACTATCTTTGTTGCCTCAAATTCAAATGTTTCTATTTGAATAGATATTGGAGACTCCAGTGATCCATATACACCTCACAAGACATGCCATAGAGATAATGCCTCCAAATATTGAGCGTGTGCACAATAACAGCTAATGGAAAATCATGCACCAGGTAGTTTTTCTCGCGAGGTTTGAGTTGGCGCGATGGTAGGAAATCACCCTACTGTCCTGAATTAATACACATCTATGACCAACCCTTGAAGAACTTAGCATATAGCTTCTTCACGCATAAAATATAGAGCACAGTCCTCAGATGTTGCTCATGCTCCTCGGAACTATGGGAGTACACAAAGATATCATCAATGAACACATTAACAAAGGAATCCAAATATGGCTGAAACACACTGTTCATCAAATGCATGAAGGTTTTTGGGGAATTAGTCAACCCGAAAGACATCACCAAAAATAGTGCTCGTAACAAGTCTTGAATGCCATTTTGGGAATATTCGAAGCCTTAATCTTCAACAGGTGATATCCCGATCTCAAATCGATCTTTGGGAAAACCCTCACACCTTGAGTTATTCAAATAGATCATCAATGCGAGGCAATGGTTACTTGTTCCTGATTGTGACCTTATTTAACACTATATTCAACTGTCGATAGTCAATACATATCCTTATGGAACCATCCTTCTTCTTCATAATCAACCTCGGTGCACCCCACATGGATACACTAGGCATGATGAACCCCTTATCCAAGAACTCTTACAACTTTTCTCTTAACTCCTTCAACTCTATTAGAGCCATGCGATACGGTGGAATAGATATGGGTTGAGTGCTGGAACCAAGTCAATACAAAATTCGCTATTCTTATTGGGTGACATGCCCGATAGGTCTACTAAAAACACATTTGGAAATTTCCTCAGAATTGGAACTGACTCAACGGTAGGAATATCAGCACTGACGTCTCTTACAAAGGCTAAGTACGCCAAACATCCCTTCTTAACCATCCGCTGATCTTTCAAAAATAAACCCTCCCTACTAGAATTATACCCTAGAGAACACTTCCATTCAAACCTTGGCAACCCCGACATAGCCAACGTTATGGTCCATGTACATGTGTGATCCTTCGTATGACTATGTGAGCTAATGCTAGAGATTATGTTTTAGGATTATTATCTCCTAATTAAGCAAGATGAACATTTGTGAAACTATAGCTAAATTGATTTAGTCCTAGTCATGTCTTATATCTTGAGCACATATCCGCACTTTATTATTTATGTCATTGTGCACCTTATTAATGAATCATTAGAATATGTCTCATGAAAAATAAAATGCTATCGTGAATTTGATATAATGATGGCACATATGGACATGTTGAGCGGATTGATTGGGTGTTGGCACAAGGTCCTTTCCGTGCAGATATTGTCATTGTGATGACATGTGGAGTATAAGAGTGGCTTTCTTGATTTTGATAATGTGTGGAGTATAAGGGTGGCATTCTTGATTTTGATAATGCGTGGAGTATGAGGTTGTCATTCTCGATTATAATGATATTTTAATTGTTAGGGCACGAGATCTAAGTCGTGCGCCTATTGTTATGCACAAATCTTTATATCGATCCTCCTAGGGTTGCCTTCTCATGTTTCTCTTTTGATGGCGTACACGCAAATTATGGTACTCTAATTGATGTGATGATGAGTGTGGTATAAGGGTGGCATTCCTTGTTCATGATAAGTAGAGTAAAAAGGTAGCATTATTTGTTGATTGTGAGTGGAGTATAAGGGTGTCATTCCTTGTTGATGATAAGTGAAGTATAAGGGTAGCATTCTTTATTGATGGTGAGTGGAGTATAAGGGTGTCATTCTTTGTTGATGATGATTAAAGTATAAGGGTGGCATTCTTGATTATGCAATTGAATTTATTATGCTTTGCTATGCACTTTACATATTTTCATGTTGCATCTAACATGCTACCCTATGCCTCTGTTATTATTTGATGATTTGATTATCAAGATGGATTTACATGTGTTGAGTTGATATCTCATGTTTGTTGAGTTGATGGTAGTGAATTTGGGTTGATGTAAAATGAGAGTTTTCATCATTGATGTGTTGGTTTCAAGTATAGGTCTCATAATCATGGTATTTGGAAATTAATACTGAATTAGATCATTATTACGTACAAACATTATATTCATGTAAGAGTATTTGAGCAGACACTCTACTTGGTGCATGTCTATTTGTGTGCAGAGTTGGTGCAAATGGTATTTGATTAATCTGTTTAATTGGCAAGTTTGTTTATTACCCCTACCCTAGTCGTACACCTTTATTATTGATATCTATTATTTTATGATTGTCTTTATGGATATTCCTTTGTATTGTACATGTTATTGAGTTGCACAGGTTAATCAAAGTGAGTATATTTTGACTTAAACCCTGTCACTATTTCACTGAGGTTAGTCAAGATACTTACTATGTACATGGGGTTGGTTGTACTCATACTACACTTTGCACCTCGCGTGCAGATTTTGGAGCTGAGTATTTGTGGAAGACAAAGATGTACCGATAGCCCACTCAAGCTACCTCTTGTTCATGGTAGTTTAGGACTTCATTCTGTTTCTATGAACTCCAAACAGATTTTATATTTATTCTTCATACCATCCTGGTAAATCTAAATCATAGTGGCCCATGACTCGTACTACCACTCCTTAGGATAGTTGTATTGAGCTCTTTTGCAATTGTACTTATTATTAGATTTTCTTATTATAGTTGTAACCTATAATGTTTGGCTTACCTAGTGGGTTGGGTTAGGTGCTATTATGACTTTGTGAGAATTTGGGTCGTGACATTGGGGTTAAGTGATTGTAACCTGATTTTATAGGTACATTATTAATCTATCTTTAGTTTTATCTTAGGCAAGAAATCAAGAGGTGAAAGTAGTGCTTAAGACCAAAAGATAAGAAAGTGACTTCTAAAGATTTGAACATCGATTTAGACTTAGATTGAGAATCTAATCATATATTTGAACTCAAAAAGTTATGGGCTAACTAGATTTGACTTTTATTGTAGGATTTGACCATATGGGCCTGAGGTTGACTTTTGTTAATTTTGGATATAAGGCTACACTTTGCGTATGAAATTGAGTTTTATGACTTGGATTGACGTTGTCGAGAATTCTTTGGGCTCATTTGACGAATTTAGAGCTAGAAAGGTCGGATGTTGAAGAATAGAGTTATCTTGGAGCCAAGGTTAATGGAGAATGTTTTCCCAACCATCTTGTCGGCCACGTGTTCTATGTTTGAAGGTAAGATATATGCGAGGTGATGAGTGTATATTAAAATATCGAGGTTAATATACGCTTGGGATAACTTGTTAGGTCTTGTTATGCTTTGTTTGCTACATACCATATTTATTGCATGTTTTGCTTGTTATATAACTACTTGAGCATCTTATTTATGGTACTATAATATTATTGCAATTATCCATATGCTAGTTTAACATTATGGATTTATTTCCATGTTTTATGTAATAGAACTATTTAGTCATACATTGCTTCTTATATGCACCTTTTAAGCATATATATCTTATTTGCATTGCTTATCTTGAGACTGTTGGTGCCATTGAGCTGTTAGGGTATGTGGACTTAAGTTCCTATTGAGATATCGGTTAAGGGCATGTTATGTTTCTGAAGGGCGTCTAAATTTACGTTCTTGTTGCACATGAATTTGGATTCATCTCTCTAGAGTCACATTATCGATTATTGATTTTGAGTATAAAGGTAAAATTCATATACTTATACATGCGTTTTTATGCATATCCTCTATATATACTTTAATTGCATTCCTACACATGTATAAAACTTGCTAGCAGGTTGTGGACACTAAAGTGTCAATTTGATATAAAGATTGGGTATCTATCATAAATTTCTGATACTAGGCTCTTGTTGATGCATTTCGTATGAATTCTACTTAGAGAATATCTTTAAATATACTATTTAAATGCATTAATATGAGATGTACTTAGTCGAGATATGGTGCATCATATTACATGTTGTTATATGTTTTAACTATGATTAATTTGATATGCTACTTACGTGCATTTTCTCTTTTGTTGCTATGTATATAAACTACACAAGTTTGTTAAAGTGATTACCTTTTTTATTAAACCCTCATCGCTATTTTGTTGGGGAAAAGTCAGGAATACTTACCGAGCATTGGGGTCGGTGTACTCATATTACACTTCTGCACCTTGTATTCAAATATTAGAGCCGAGTTGTTGCAGAGTTCGAGAGCGATCATTAAGGATATATCAGCATTCCAGTTTGTGGCTGCCATTTATTCATGGTAGTCTATGATTTTGTATTTATGTTTTGTACATTTTAAGCAGATATTGTATTTTCTTTATATCAACATTATCTTATATTTTTAGCTGCTCATGGCTTGTGACACCAGTTATTGTGGTAGTGTGTATTTAGTTTTAGCATTTTGCCTTTATTATTTATAAGATGATCTACAGTTTGTGTTGTACTTGTATTGGATTGTTTGCCTAGCGGATTGAGTTAGATGTCATCACAATTTGGTGGAATTTGAGACATGACAGTCATTACTGTCATTAGTCACTAGAATTCATAATTTCTAATACCTATCTATTATTTATCATCTTTCTTAACTTTTCAACTACAACCATCATTGACTAGCTTCAGGGATCATTAAATGGAGCCCTCAAATATCTAATTACCTTTTATTTCATAAATATACATCATAATCGAAACAAAATTGGTGAAAATTTCTCAATTAGTAGTCTAAACCTTGAAATCTCAGCTTTGAAGAATTTTTGGATGTTCTTTAGATTTTGAAAGAATTTATGGATTCTAAAGATTAAACGATGTTAATATTAGTGTTTATGGGTTGTAATTTACTAAAACTACCCTTAAAACATCCTTTTTAAGCTTTGGTTCGGAATCTCCTTCAAAGTTTTAAACCCAACCTACCAAATATTTTTTCCATTCTCTTTTCCCGCAACCCTTTTATATTTATAGGTCTGGTAGCCATAGATCCCTGTTCGCGATGTATGTTCATCGAATATTCCCGATTATAACTCCATCAACCTTCCTCATGGTGCATGCCCATCACGAGAGACAATGACCTAGGCATCCTCGGCATACAGTAGGATAACAATGGGGCTAATATTAAAATGCCCCCTAGACCTCCCTTATAGAACTCCAAGTCATGTGGTGCATGCCCATCGCGAGATTTCGTGATGCGACACCAAGCTAAGGAAGTGTTTATGACTAAACCTCATTCCATTTAAATTTTTCACCATATTTGGTCACTTCCACCATTCTAACGTCCTCCGATTATACAGTATACATGATATTTTCATGACCCAAAATTCAACTAGCCTAGATGACACCTAACCTAACTCGCTAGGTAAGTCAAACATCCATAAACACAATTCAAATAAAACTAACATGAATAAATGACGAAATAACTGAATTCTTATGCAATTACCTAAGGACTAGTAGTACAAGTTATGTGCAACTAAGACGTAGAGTGTCAAACTAATAGGAAAAATGATACAATATCTGTTTGAAATGTACATAAACAGAATCTCAAATCTAAAACTACCAATAACTAGTGGCAGTGATAACCGGAATGCAGGTACATTTTCAAAGACAACTCTCGGCATTCACAGTAACATCAGCTCCAAGATCTACATGCAAGATGCAAAAGTGTAGTATGAGTACAACCGACCCCATGTACTCAATAAGTGTCCTAACTAACCTAGGCGAGGTAATAGAAGCAGGAATCATAAATGATACTCGTTATCACCTGTACAGTTCATAATTTCAACAAGTATGAACAGCTACATGATCAAATTAGGAAATCTCAGGTAAAACCATCTTGGTGCAAATAATTCTGTGTATTAAAGTGTTTTGCTCAGTCAACAATCCAACATATAAGGAATATATGCAAGTAAAACAGGTAAACAGTAAAGGAAATTGCAAGTAAAGATGAAATGCAATAACCACATATCAGCCAGTTGCGACGTGCAATCCGATCCAAATAACAATAAGCCAATAAGGCATGTTGTGGCGTGCAACCTGATTCAATAATAGTAACCAGCTCTCCTAGAGCTCATATCAACAAGAAACCCGTCGGTTTCTCACAATCTGTGTCAAGAGAGAAACATGAGAGGGTGACCCTAGGGGGATGGATCCATATCCACGTGTTGCACGGACAACTCACGTGCTAATAATATCAACCGTACGTACAACTCATGTGCTATATATCAATATCTAGATCTGCACGGATAACTCATGTATTGTACGGGCAACTCACATGCTAATAATATAAATCCGCACGGACAAACTCACGTGTTGAACGGACAACGCACGTGCTAATATCCTAATCCGCAAGGAGTGGTCACATGCATAATATCATATTCCGCCTAGCATGGTCACAAGCATAACAACACAATCCGCTCGGCGTGGTCACATGCATAACAACATAATCCATCTAGCATAGTCACAAGTATAACAACACAATCCGCCCGGCGTGGTCACATGCATAACAATATAATTCACTCGCGTGGTCACATGCATAACAACATAATCTTCCCACATGGTCACAGGTATCCAGTCCAAATTATATCACACAGAAGCAAGTATACAACACATGTACATGATGAATAAATATCAAACTTAATGCTTTTGGACTGGTATAATAACATGGTAAAGTGTAGGCATGCTTAATGTGTACTATCATAGCTCAAATCGGTAATTTTATCACATAAATAGCAATTACCAAATTTATTCAAGGACTTAGCCTCTTCGTAATCTCAAACATTGCTCAAAGAGTTCACAATGATGTCACAAATATGAGAAACATTATAAGCACTACCCCGAGCATGGATAAATACCCTGGTGCTCGCACATGGACTCGAACCCCGTACATATGTGCACCCATAACACGTACCTATCACAAATAACTCCGACAACTAGTGCCTAAACTATTTCTAAATAGGATACTTACCTTAAGCAAGCCAAATCAACTATCGAGCAAGCCAAATAATAATATATAAGTTTCGTCACGCAAAATCAACCTCCGAACGGCTTTAAACTAGTCGCAAGTAGCTCAAAAACATCAAATAATGCCTAATGAAACAACCCCAATCGATAAAGGTCGAGTCTTCAATCAAATACTCAAAGTTAACCAAAAGTCAAAATCGGGCATGCACCTCGGAAACCGACAAAACTTAAAAATTCTTACAACTCACTCAATTACGAGTCCAGCCATACTAATTTCACTCAAATCCAACTCCGAATCAATATTCAAAACTCAGAAATTTAATTTAGGAAAGTTTAGAAAAAAACTCTAATTTCTTTTTCAAACACCAATTAATTACCAACAATCAAAGATGGAATCACAAAATATTATCAAAACCGAGTCAACAATACTACCTCAGCCTGCATGGTGAAAATCTCCTCCAAAATCTCTCAAATCCAAGGTCCATAGTTGTCCTAAAGCTCATAAGCCACTATACTCCCATTTAAAAACTCAAAATACCGCATCCGAGATACCCACTATGAAGAAACATTATGTGAATCTAAAATTGTTTCTTTTACCTTTATGACTAAAATGTAGGATCCATAATGATATAGAAATATCGCGAGCCCAACATCCTCCGATGAAAATCTCAGGTCTTACCCACTAACAAATCCAAAAATTCCTCAAATACCACATACGAATCTTAAACCCATTAGAACGTTCTCGAGAGTCATCCACCTTATTATAATCCCAAATGCACCGCCCAAATAAGCCGAACGATATCTGCTCCATCATCATACCTGCACCCAAAAAAGTAACCTCATCTTAACACAACCGAGTAAATCCCTACTCCATGAACACCACATTATTTAAGAATGACCAACTCAAACCATTCCATGATTTCCATATACCATAAAGTGTAATACGTCCTGTATTCAGAAATTTCTTTACTCGAGTCATCCTCGATCTCAACCTCAGCAAGTCATAACTGATTCACAACATGCCTCAGACCAAAACCCAATACAACGCATAACTATGTAATCTGATCGTCGATACCAGGCTCCCCCACTCGGCTCAAAGCCATAGAACTAACATCCGATAACCCATAATACCTTTGCTTTACAGATGCCACGATCTCGCACTGAAATTCAGCTAAATTCATCATTAACTCATATACCACTAACCATATAATACCTCAACTCATCTAGTAAACTCACATTCATCCTGATGAAAATCGAGCCAACTTCATCAAGCGATCTAAACTCATTTTTGCAACTCATATAACCCACTTGTAGAAAGAAACTCTCAACATAATCATCATAAGAATCACACACCCTCAGAATATCCCGCAGGAGATAACCCTCCTGCTTAGCCTCAAACTAGCATCTCTTATGCCTTCCACGGCCACAACTACTACACACTCACTTAATCTTCACGAGTGTGAACTCGTCAACAAGATAACAGAATATACTTCGTTCCACAAATGAACAACATGAAAGAATCCCTCAAGATTGTATAACACATCCACATAAATCAAACATTCATAGTCCTTTCACATCCCAAGCAAAATCTTCCCGTCATATCAAAACCATTTGAACACATCCAAATAGTCACATCATACATATCATATAGCTATCCAACCACTCACCGAGCCATAAATCCCACTTTTAGGGACACTACAGGACATATGAGTCTAGCAAGCGCATACTCGCATAACTGAAACCACCGAGCCCAAGCTGCGGTCAAAATCTAGCCTCAAGTCCTCTAGACTGGCCCACCACCAAAATATAGCAAACAATTTCTCATCTCATCCATAGAACAACAAGTCGTTGATGTACATCTAATACCAAACGCTCGACATAACACACGAGTGAGTGGAAGGAATGCAAAGAGATACGCTTCAAGCTAAATTAATGCCACACGATGAAAAGAGAAAGATGGGAAGTTTCTTCTAAATAACCAGTAGCCTCTCGAACATAGGTATGGACGTCATCATACTGATATGCAAGACTCTACTAGACACTTGCTCATGATTCGTAGTTACTATGAATCGAGAGCTTTGATACTAACTTGTCACGACCCAAAACCCAACTAGCCGTGATGGCACCTAACCCAACCCGTTAGGTAAGTCAAATATCCATAAACATAATCCAAATGAAATTAACATAAAATAAATAATGAAATAATTAAATTCTTATACAATAACAAAATGACTGGTAGTACAAGTCACAAGCCACTAAGACTTGGAGTTTCAAACTGATAGGAAAAATGATACCACATCTTTTTGAAATGTACATAAATAGAATCGCAAATCTAGAATTACCAGGAACTAGTGGTAGCGATAACTGGAACGCATGCACACCTTCAAATTCAGCTCCCGCCATTAACAACAACATCAGCTCCAAGATCTGCATGCAAGGTGCAGAAGTGTAGTATGCATACAACCGACCTCATATACTCAATAAGTGTCCTAACTAACCTCGGCGAGGTAATAGAAGCAAGAATCATAAATGATAATCGTTATCACCTTTACAATTCACAATTTCAACAAGTATAGAACATATACCCGATCAAATCAGGAAATCTCAGGTAAAACCATCTTGGTGCTCATAATTTTTTGTTTTAAAGTATTCTGCTTAGTCAATAATCTATCATATAATGAAGATATGCAAGTAAATTAGGCAAACAGTCAAGAAAATTGCAAGTAAAGATGAAATGCAATAACCACATATCAGTCCGTTGCGGCGTGCAACCTGATCCAAATAACAATAAGCCAATAAGGCATGTTGCAGTGTGCAACCTGATCCAATAATAGTAACTAGCTCTACTAGAGCTCAGATCAACCAGAAACCCATCGGTTTCTCACAATCCACGTGCACACCATCAAGAGAGAAACATGAGAGGGTGACCCTAGGGGGATAGATCCTTATCCACACGCTGCACGGACGACTCACATGCTACATGGACTACTCACGTGCTACAATGAAAACTCACATTCTGTACGGACAATTCATGTACTCTAATATCAATATCTGGATCTACACAGACAACTCACGTGCTGCACGGACAACTGATGTGCTAATTATATCAATTTGCACCGACAACTCACGTTCTACACAGATAACTCACGTGCTAATATCCCAACCTATCAGGCATGGTCACAGGCATAACAACATAATTCGCCCCGCGTGGTCACATGCATAACAACATAACCTGCCCGGTGTGGTCACAAACATAACAACATAATCCGTTCGGCATGTCACATGCATAACAACATAATCCGCCCGGCATGGTCACAGACATAACGACATAATTTACCCGACATAGTCACAAGCATAACAACATAATCCACCAGCATGGTCACAGACATCCAGTCCAAATCATATCACATAGAAACAAGTATACAACACCTGTATATGATGAATAAATATGAGATTTCATGCTTCTGGATTGGTATAATAACATGCCAAAGTGTAGGCATGTGTAATGTGTGCTATCATAGCTTAAATTGGCAATTTTATCACTGATATAGCAATTACCAAATTTATTCAGGAAATTAGCCTCTTCGTAACCTCAAACATGGCTCAAATAGTTCACAACGATATCACAAATATGAGAAATATCATATCTTTAAGCTTAAAAGTTAATTATAGGCATATCATAGCCTAAACACTACCTCGAGCATGGATAAATACATTGGTGCTCGCACATAGACTCAAACCCCACACATATGCGCACCCATAACACATAGCTATCAAAAATAACTCTGGAAACTAGTTCCTCAACCAAGTCTAGATAGGATATTTACCTCAAGCACGCCAAATCAACTATCGAGCAAGCCAAATAATACTCTATAAGCTCCATCCTTGCACAAATCAACCTTCGAATGGCTCGAAACTAGCCAAAAGTAACTCAAAAACATCAAATAATGCCCAATGAAACAAACCCAATTGACAAAGGTCGAATCTTTAATCAAATACTCAAAGTCAAACCCGATCCCGCACCCTGAAACCCGACAAAACTTACAAATTCTGATAACTCATTCAATTACGAGTCCAACCATACTAATTTCACTCAAATTCGACTTCGAATCAATGTTCAAATCTCAAAAATTCACTTTAAGAAAGTTTAGACACCCAATTTATCTTTCAAAATCACCATTTAAGTACCAAAAATCAAAGATGAATCACAAAATATATTAAAACCGCGTAAAAAATACTTATCTCAGTCCGCGTGGTGAAAATCACCTCCAAAATATCTCAAATCCAAGCTCCATATCTCAAAATATGAAATAATTATCAAGACCTTCAAAATAGAGTACTCTATAATCACTGAACAACAGTCCTCATCGCGATCATGGGATTACATACGCGATTGCGAAGAACAAACGTCTCTAACACAAAATTGCCTTACGCGTTCGCGACACGACTCACGCAAACGCGATACACATAGCTGCCAATGGTACGCGAATGCGAGACATAACACGCGAATGCAAAGAAGAGATCCCCATCTCCTAGCAAACTAGCGCGGATGTGATCCATCAATGTGAACGGGAAGCTCCAGTCCCACAGCTTCCACGAATGCGACCCATTACCCGCGAACATGAAGAGGTAAAACAACCCGGTCTAAATTTTCTATATTAGATCGCGTCTTGCCCTTCGCGATCACAAATGCCACCTACAACAACAAAAACCAGAAGGATAAACATGGAGAAAAATGGTCTGAAATCAATCTAAGACTAGTCTGAGCCCTGCAACCCCGTCTGAACATACCAACAAGTTTTAAAATATAACATGGACCTATTCGAGGATTCAAATCACACATACTAATATCAGAATGATGAAACGCACCTCGAATCAAACTTTTGAACTTTCAACTTCCAAAACTCGTGCCGAACCATATCAAATTAACTCGGAATGACCTCAAATTTTGCACACAAGTTCCAAATGACATAATCGAACCTATTCCAACTCTCAGAATAATAATTCGAACCCGATATCATCAAAGTCAACTCTCGGTCAAACTTTCGCCACATAGTGCAAAAACCTTCTAACTTCCAAATGCAAATCCCGGCATACGCCCGAGTCCAAAATCACTATCCGGACGTAATGGAAAAAATTCAAGCTTGGTCAACTCTTCCAACTTAAAGCTTCCTAGTTGAGAATCATTCTTCCAAATCAATCATGAACACCAAAACCGACGATTCACACAAGTCATAATATATCATATGAAACTACTCAAGACTTCAAACAGCTAAACAGAATGCAAATGCTCAAAACGACTGGTCGATCATTACAAATATCAGGTCCCAATTATCTTACTACCCTCGTATCGATCTTTACACACTTTATGACCACTTTAAAAGTCTTTATTACATATGTAATTGGTCATAATTAAGGTTAAAATATATGGGCCTTTACAAGTCAAGTTTGATTTACATTGTTAGAACTTCATAAGATTGATTCTATAGATAAAAAAGTTATTCACGCTGTATTGGTCAAAATCTGACCATCACGACCAAGCTGCCCACCACTCCGCCTCGGTAAGAGGGAGATACATGTCAACAGAGCCCGCTCCATTTTTCCTATGAGATGTCCGACGAATCGGGAAGGGTAACACCTAAATTAACAGTCGGGGTAAACCAACGATAATAAAGCGTCAGGTCAAGTCACAAGGACAAAGGTCTCGACTATATATAAAAGGGAGGTTTTACAAGAGAAAGGAGGGGACAGCTCCCCAGAAAGAAAAAACAAATGGGCAGCTATTTTGATAAAGTCAAAATAATACCCTCTAAGGCTAAGGGCCTCGCCAAATGAAAAGAAAAGTTCGACCTCGATCAAACGACGACGGGCTGCTATTTTGATAAAGTTGAAATAACACACTTTAAGGCTAAAGGCCTTCGCCAAATAAAAAGAAGAGCTCGACCCCGATCGAACAACGATGGGCTGCTATTTCGATAAAGCCGAAATAACACCCTTTAAGGCTAAGGAACTTCACCAAATAAAAAGAAGAGTTCGACCTCGATCGAACGATGATGGGCTGCTATTTTGATAAAGTTGAAATAACACCCTTTAAGGCTAAGGGCCTTTGCCAAATAAAGAGAAAATTTCGACATTGATCGAATGATGACAGGCTGCTATTTTGATAGAGTCAAAATAACACCCTTTAAGGCAAAGGGCCTTCGCCAAATGAAAAGAAGAGTCCAACCTCGATCGAACGATGACGGGCTGCTATTTCGATAAAGTCGAAATAACACCCTTTAAGGCTAAGGGCATTCGCCAAATAAAAAGAAGAGTTCGACCTTGATCGAACGGCGACGGGCTGCTATTTTGATAAAATCAAAATAACACCCTTTAAGGTTAAGGGCCTTCGCCAAATAAAAAGAAGAGTTCGACCTCGATCGAATGACGACGTGCTGCTATTTCGATAAAGTCGAAATCACACCCTTTAAGTCTAAGGGCCTTCACCAAATAAACAGAAAAGTTCGACCTCGATCGAACGACGACGGGCTGCTATTTCGATAAAGTCAAAATAACACCCTTAAAGGCTAAGGGCCTTCGCCAAATAAAAAGAAGAGTCCGACCTCGATCGAACGATGACGGCTGTTATTTCGATAAAGTCAAAATAACACCCTTTAAGGCTAAGGGCCTTCGCCAAATAAAAAGAATAGTCCAACCTCAATTGAACGATGACAGGCTGCTATTTCGATAAAGTCGAAATAACACCCTTTAAGGCTAAAGGCCTTCACCATTCAACCTCGATCGAATGACGACGGGCTGCTATTTCGATAAAGTCGAAATAACAGCATTTAAGGCCAAAGGCCTTCGCCAAATAAAAAGAAGAGTTCGACCTAGATCGAAAAACGACGGGCTGCTATTTCGATAAAATTGAAATAACACCCTTTAAGGCTAAGGGCCTTCGCCAAATAAAAAGAAGAGTGTGACCTCGATCGAATGACGACGGTCTGCTAATTTGATAAAGTCGAAATAACACCCTTTAAGGCTAAGGGCCTTCGCCAAATAAAAAGAAAAGTTCGACCTCGATTAAACGACGATGGGCTGCTATTTCGATAAAGTTGAAATACCACCCTTTATGGCTAAGGGCTTTCACCAAATAAAAACAAGAGTTCGATCTCGATCGAACAACGACGGGCTCCTTTTTCGATAAAGTCAAAATAACACCCTTTAAGGCTAAGGGCCTTCATCAAATAAAAAGAAGAGTTCGACCTCGATCGAACGACGACGGGCTGCTATTTTGATAAAGTCAAAATAACACCCTTTAAGGCTAAGGGCCTTCGCCAAATAAAAAGAAGAGTTCGACCTCGATCGAACGATGACGGGCTGCTATTTTGATAAAGTCGAAATAACAACCTTTAATGCTAAGGGCTTTCTTTTAATAAAAAGAAGAGTTCGACCTCGATCGAACGACGATGAACTGCTATTTTGATAAAGTCAAAATAACACCCTTTAAGGCTAAGGGCCTTTGCCAAATAAAAAGAAGAGTCCGACCTCGATCGAACGACGACGGGCTGCTATTTCGATAGAGTTGAAATAATACCCTTTAAGGCTAAGGGCCTTCGCCAAATAAAAAGAAGAGTTCGACCTCGATTGAACGACGACAGGCTGCTATTTCGATAAAGTTAAAATAACACCCTTTAAGGCTAAGGGTCTTCGCCAAATAAAAAGAAGAGTTCGACCTCGATCGAACGACGACGGGCTGCTATTTCGATAAAGTCAAAATAACACCCTTTAAGGCTAAGGGCCTTCGCCAAATAAAAAGAAGAGTTCGACCTCGATCGAACGACGATGGGCTGCTATTTCGATAAAGTCGAAATAACACCCTAAAATACAGGGACTCGTCAGACGAGCCTCTATCTTACACTAAAATCGCGAATGGGAAAAACAGAAAGTAAAGTACAAAGCCAACGGCGGAGAAAAGTACTCTTATTTCATACAAAGTCATAACATGGACTATCGTCGCTTATATACGGCCCAGGACAATTAAAAGAAAAAAAGAAGAAAAGGAGTAAACAAACAGACAACAGTCAACGAGTGAAAATAAAATACAAAGAAAACGCAGAGGACCACATCCTTCACTCGGCGTCATTACCGCCGTCACCTTCACCACTGTCATTGCCATCCCCAAGAGGATCTTCATCGCTGTCATCGGTATCTCCATCAGCTTCGGGCATCGCTGCATCATACCCACAGTTGGCACGAGCCTCAAGAGCCTTCGCTCGCGCTTCTTCATAAGCTGCCTCAGCCACGGTACCCGCCTCCCACAAATTCTTGAAAATGTCCTGCTGAGCCTCAGCGTAAACCCAGAGCTCATGTGCCTGGCAAGGAACTGTTACGGAAGACGACTCGACCTAAGCCCTTAACCGCTCATTTTCTGCCTCCAAGGCCACGACCCGATCTCCCATAGCCTATGCCTCCTAATCAATAACGCATATGCGCTCCTTGAGCCTCGCCTCCCTAAGGGTAGCCGTCGCTCTCTCTGACTCCTGTTCAGACTGAAGCACGTGGATAGTATTCTCTAGGGTTGTCACCCTCACCAAAGCCTCAGACCAGGCCCTCTCAATATTTTCCAAACCAGCGACTTTGCTCTCCATTGCAGCCAATTTTCCCATCCATTCCACGCTCAACGTCTCGACCCTAACCAAATTCTGGTCCATCTCCGACTGCATCGACCTCAACTTGCCCTGCAAGTGCTCGCACTCCGCGGCAATCCCCTTTCCCAACTCGAGCTCTTCATCCTTAATACGAAGCTGCTCCTCGAGTTCGCTCTTGCTGCGAATGGTTTGCATCAGCTCCTAATCCCCTTTTTCCAACTCCTCGTCGAGAGCCCAATTGCGGGGGTCTGTTCTTAGCCGCTCATGCATCTCGCTGCATCTGACATGGTAACGACGGTATTTTTCCAACAACTTCAGGAAAACCATCGCCCGGATATTGGCCCTACAAATGCTTTCGACTTCTACCATGTACGTCTGGAAAATACAAAGTCGGAATTAAATAGATATTTTTGCAAAAGGGATAAAGCGTAAAGAGAAAACAAAACATAACGTACCCTTAAGACCATAACAGCCACTTCATCTCTCAACTCAGCATCAGGGACGCCCCGAAGGGACTCGTTCTCAGCCTCAGAGCATAGCAAGCTGAACTGCGGCACCAAGTCTTCCCCTTCCACCAATAGGTTAGCACCTGAAGGGATATGAAGGATGCGGGCCGAGCCCCCCGCGGTAACCACTGATCGAGTAAGACCCTCATCGAACATCCTGACATTATCGGGGTCCAGGTCTGACTCAAACTCGTTGTCATCAACCAGCACGCCTTTTCCCCTATCCGCTGATGAAGAGGAGACACAAGCTGCCGCAGAAGAAGAGCCATCTGAGGTTATAACGGTGGCTGCAGAAGTTTGGTTCTCTACCATGATAAGATTCTGATCATCAACAGCGATAGGGACTTCCGGATGGGCCAAAACGGCAGCAGGAGTTTCCGGCTGATGATCACCAACACCATCAACTCCAATAGATTGCTCCGCCCCCATAGGGGGAACCATCATAACACCGTCTCCAGATCCCATTGGAGGGGAATCGTCCAGCTAAATCACCGTCGGGGGCACCGTTTCAAATTCTACTCTCCGTCTCTTCGACGGTACAAACGATACTTCTTCTTCTCCAGTGGATGACGATTCGTCCGTTGGGCAACCAACATTATTCGGGACCTCGTCCCGTGAAACTGCCCTCATCGGAGTAACTAAGGTCGCAGAATCAACTAAAGCAGCCCTTGAAGATGGTCGTGTAGTGGACACTGAGATAAGGCGAACAGACGCGACCGGTTGGCGAAAGGCCAACTAAGGGGGCCTGACTCTCCGCACCCTCCCTGGAATCGACGCACGACACATTAGAAGTAATAAAAAAAATAATAAGAACGGAAAAAAGAACAGTATATGAAGGCGCCGCCTCACCTGTAAAGGGCCTGCGTCCGAACCTCTTATGAAAGGTCGACCATGTACGAATTCCTGCAGTATGGGGAAGAATGGCCTCTACTCATTCATGAATCCATTTGACAGGCGACGAAGGCAATCTCTCACCTGCAAACACAAGACAGTTTAGTACTCATGGAAAATGGTCAGACATTTTATTATCCAAGGAAACAAATTTATGTGCAAAGTTCCATCTCTCGGGGAACCCCGTCGCATTCGCCAATAGGTGTTCGGTCCACACATAAAAAAAGTTCTCGTAGAAACGATGATTGGTCCGGTCGTCCATATTGACCACCAGGACCTTCGACACCCGAGGACGTATATGAATCATCGAACCACGAATCAATTGAGGAGCAAAAATGCTGAGCATGTGATTTAGGGTGATCTCATGACTGGCGAGCTACGTACACTTGAGCAGTATAATGAACAGTTTGTACAAATAAGCCGAAAGTTGTGCGGGGCACACCTCGTAGAAACGACAAAAATCTACCACCAGCATGGGAAGAGGCAAGGTGTACCCTACAATGAAAGGGTAGGCATAAAACATGCAGTACCCGGGACGATTGATTTGAACTAGGTCGTCCCTCTCCACCGACCGCATATCGACATAACCCGAGATTCCCCATCTTTCTTTTAGCTCTGCAATCCCCCTCTCATTTATGACTGAACGAACAGATTCCGGCTCAGCTCCACCGCTAGTGCTGAAGTCGATCGCCTCCCTCCCCGGGCGAGACAAGATATCTATTACTGAAGGAACTTTCTCATCCTCCACCATATCCGCCCCTCCGGTGACCTGAACAAAACTACCGGCAACGGATTAACGACGGGAAGGTTATCTTGAAGAGAATCGCCAGCCATTTTTCCCGAGTGAAGAGCATTCTGAAGGAAGTGATAAGAAGGAGAAATGAAAAATTTCGACGAGCAAGAAGATGAGCAGAAATTCGAAGATATCAATAAAAATCTATATCTGAAGAATTCCCTCAAACGAAAGATAAAGTGAATCCATCAAATGGGTAATATCACCTATTTATACGAGACATAAATTCTCTGAGGACGAAACCCAAGAGTCACCATTCGAACATGATAGGGCGCGAAACATTTTCGATCTCTCAGAAACGTGTGTCATAATGATGGTAACCACGAACCAACTCTTAGGCTCCAATCGACGCCTCAATCCCAAAACAGTCGCAACAATCCATGAAGATTGAAAAAACACTCATGTTTCACCTTCAGCTCACAAAATGTGGCTAAGGACTAAAAGTCGCGAGTCAGATTTCTTTTGACTTCGTGGTATACATGGTCCGTCTGCCGAGTTCGACATGGAACGACTCCGACAGACGGAGGGAATAACTGTATTGGTCAAAATCTGACCATCACGACCAAGCTTCCCACCACTCCGCCTCGGTAAGCGGGAGATACATGTCAATAGAGACCACTCTATTTTTCCTTTGAGATGTCCGACGAATAAGAAAGGGTAACACCTAAATTAACGATCGGGGTGCACCAACAGCGGTAAAGTGTCAGGTCAAGTCACAAGGACAGAGGTCTCGACTATATATAAAAGGGAGGTTTTCCAAGAGAAAGGAGGAGACTGCTCTCCAGAAAGAAAAAACAAACAATACCAAGAGTCCTTCCATAGAAAGGGATGTAAAGCTACCTTCCCATCAATTGATGAGAAGGTCGATATTCAATATTAATAAGATATATCATGCACCTTCCATCTTATATTTTTTCTTTATTAACTCCGTTTGATGTTTCGATTTGGAAATGATTGCGTGTGGCTAAGATTTACCCCTTCTTCTATTAATTGATTTGTTCAAAGGGATTCTTGCATCTTTTGAATCAAACACACGCTTGGCATAAATGCATACATAGTTACTTTAAATTCGTTATTTTATTCATGTTTTGATTTCTTCCTACTCCAAAACCATCTGGGATACCAAACCGGTTTTCTAGGTCTGCGCTTCTCCGTTTCAATTTATGTGAACCCATTTGACTGGGCACGAAGTTTAAAAAAAGAGAGAAGACTTTTAAATTTACAGTATAAAATGAATCATATATATTTTATGTGGTTATAAATTATTGTATAAAGGTAAATTATTTTCGAATTGGGAAAGAAGTTATTTTTTTTGTACGAAATAAAAAGGAAATAGGTTCACACAAATTAAAACTGAAATAGAAATAGATGAAGTAGGATATAGTGGAAATTTTATTTTTAGTCCTTTCAAAAGGTCTACCTAAAGGAGCGGGCCGGTAAGGGGCGTTTAATAGTCAAATATGACATACGCGTACGCCACCAACATAGATTTGTACCAATAGTCATAAAAAATAAAATAAATAAAGGACAGAAAAGGGCATTTCAGAAGAAATTCATTGTTTACCCACCAAAAGGTACCAAAAAATGGCACATAATACTTAACCATAGTTAATGGAGTAGTATATGTGTTAGGTGGGTTGACCAGTCTGGGTTGGTGGGCGTTGCCTGTTTGCCCGTCCCCTTTCTCTCTTCTTTCCTTCATTCATCACTCCCTTTCAGCTCCTCCATATATTGCTCTCCTCTCTCATTTTAGATTCCTCAGCAAGTCTCTCCAAACCTAACCAAATTCACCAGCCAAAAGACTCTCAGTTCTAAACCAAAAGCTTTTACTTTGTCATTCTTATTTCCCTCGTTTTCATCGCCTTCTCTCCAGTTTTGTCGCCGGCTGAATCATCAGTGTTAGTTAATCTCATCAACTGGGTAATTAACGCTTGCCCAGTTGAGCAAAATTCACATAGAGTTCAAATTTTCCACTTTCGGTTTGAATTCTTGATTACATAGAAAAAATGGAGTCTACATCAGAGAAACTTTCTCCTTTTGATTTTATGGCGGCGATCTTTAAAGGTGGAAAGATATTCGATCAACTGAACTCATCATCAGATTCTGGCGACTCAAGTTCTCCTGCTTCGTTGGCAGCTCTGCTGATGGAGAACAAAGATTTGATGATGATATTGACAACCTCGGTTGCTGTCTTGATCGGATGTGCAGTTGTCTTGATGTGGCGGCGCTCCTCAACTTCTGCTAAGAAGGCGGTAGAGCCGCCCAAGTTGGTGGTTCCTAAGTCGGTTATTGAACCTGAAGAGATTGATGATGGCAAGAAGAAAGTTACCATCTTTTTTGGTACCCAGACTGGTACTGCCGAAGGATTTGCTAAGGTTTGTCATTAACTAAAATATTTACAGATTTAAAAACTGTTCCATGATTGGAACACTTATATATTCTCTCCATCCAAATTTAAACATCTGGACATTTGAAAGGCCCTTCATCCGGGGTGCACGGGCCCTGAGTTTCCCGCAAGGTTAATTCAGGTTTTACCCGGTGCCCTCACTTGAGACTTGAAAGGGAGCAAAGCCAAGGCTCAAGTCTATTCCCACAGGCCAACACCTCAGGGTCGGTGGTGATAAGTAAATTAGGAAGTTTAAATAATCATTTCGAAATATAGAAATGTGTCATTCTTAGCAAAATGGGAAATTAGGATTATTATAGACATTTACATATCATTTGCAATCCTGTTGTTGGAGGCCACGATTATCTGATAGTGTAAAAAACAATAGAAGTTAAAGTGATGGAATAAATGTTAGTAATTGTTTTTTGTGGATTTGGTGGTTATGATTTTTGAGTTGTAAAATCTGTCAAAAGGAGTACTCATTCCATAAAGTCAAAGTGTAAAACAGTTTCATATCCTTTTAAACATGTGAGTTGACAAAAAGTGGTGTACGAGTATGAGGAAGGTAATTTTGTCATCTCGACAGATGATTTGCAAATAAAGGTGACTTTTGTGGTGTGGTTGATCGTCATGAGGACTACTAAGTGATTTTAATGGATTTGTACAGGCACTTGCCGAGGAAGCCAAGGCCAGATATGATAAGGCTACCTTTAAAGTGATTGATATGGTGAGTTCTTTTTTCTGATATGTTTTCTCTGTAAGTGTGATACATAAAGTGAAGCTATTGATTATGAGAATACTGATTCACTGTTTCTGATTGCTTAAATATCAATTCTAGGATGATTATGCGGCTGATGATGATGACTATGAAGAGAAATTGAAGAAAGAAACATTGGCATTCTTTTTCTTGGCTACGTACGTTGGAAATTTTCTCATTTGAATAATTACATTCGCAATGATCTATTTGTATTTTCTATATATGAAAACTTGCATATATGCAAATGATGTTACTAACTTGGTTAATGGTTGGTTGGTTATAGATATGGAGATGGTGAGCCAACTGATAATGCTGCCAGATTCTATAAATGGTTTGTAGAGGTAAATGTAATAGATTGATCAATTAACCTATCATTTTGTGCATTTATGTTCGTTGCATCTCAGCTTACTGTTATTTTCTGAAGGGAAAAGAGAGGGGTGACTACTTTAAAAATCTTCAGTATGGAGTATTTGGCCTTGGTAACAGACAATACGAGCATTTCAACAAGGTCTGAGAATAATTATATTGTTCTTGCACTGATTCCTGTTCCTATACTTCCCAAAATACATTGGGAAAAAAGTTAATATGTCAGCTTTTTGCTAACATGTTCTTCTTTGTTCTCTTTATTGGTTGACAGATTGCAAAAGTGGTGGATGACCTTCTTGCTGAGCAAGGTAGTATTCTTTTTTGATTGCGAATTTTTGTTATGAATATGAAATATTTGATAACTGTTCTCTAGATGGATATCATTCACATGACTCTGTTCTGTATAATTAGAACAGTAACTTTGTGTCGTTTAGTTTCAGCTTAGTGTATATTTAAATCACTTGCAGTCAGAGGCGGACCAAGGATTCAGTGATCGCGGGGGCACCATGACATTCAATATAAATTTATCACTGTTCGTAGAGATTGATACGGGGGCCTAGGCTAATATTTTACTATTTCTTGAAGACATTTGCATGTATATATAAATTTTTTTCGGAAGTTACAGGGTGCCCGTGACCCCTCTTGTTAAGCTCTACGTCCGCCTCTGCTTGCAGTAGATCATGCTATTCACTCATTCTTAGTTTTAGTATTTTGATTGTAGAAAGGCTGTTTATTAAAATTGCATGGTTAATAGAAGGACCTCTTTAAGTTCAGAAATTAAAGTGTGGTGTAGAGGAAACCTATCACATTGGGTTCTAGAATAATAGCTTGATTCTCCTCTCTTACATGTGTTTGTATCTACTACAGGTGGCCAGAGGCTTGTTCCTGTGGGTCTTGGAGATGATGACCAATGCATTGAAGATGATTTTGCTGCATGGTACGTTAAAATAACTTATACTACTATGAAAGTAGTTCCTTTTTGTATTCTCAATATTTGTATGCTCATACCAAAAGCCTAAATTATGTGAATGCTTTAGGCGTGAATTAGTGTGGCCTGAATTGGATAAGTTTCTTCTGGATGGTGATGATGCAACTGCTGCAACTCCATATACCGCTGCAGTTTTGGAATATAGGGTTGTTATCCATGAAAAGCCTGACAACGACTTGAGTAACTCAAATGGTCATGCAAATGGACATGCGGTCGTTGATGCTCAACATCCCTGCATGTATGAAGCTAACATCTCGCTCTTCCTACTTTCAACATCTTTGGATTTCAAATTCTGTATTATTCTCTCTTCAGTTCTAATCTTGCCTCTATGTACCTCTGTGTCTGCAGAGCTAATGTTGCTGTGAAGAAGGAGCTTCATACTCCTGCTTCTGATCGTTCTTGCACTCATCTGGAGTTTGACATTTCGGGAACTGGAGTTGTGTAAGTCATCTGTTAAGTCATTCATCATTTGATGCTTTTTTTATTTTTCGCTCAAGAACTCTTCCCCCCCTCTCTCTCTCTCTATATATATATGTGTGTGTGTGTGTGTATATTGCATGTGATTATTTGAAGCCAAGTGATACTGTTGTCATTGAAATTGGTTGTGGTCATGTTCTCTAAAATAGTTCTTTTGTTTCTCAGTTATGAAACTGGTGATCATGTCGGTGTGTACTGTGAAAATTTGATTGAGACCGTAGAGGAAGCTGAAAGGTTACTAAACATATCACCTGACACTTTCTTTTCCATTCACACTGATAAAGAAGATGGCACACCACTGGGCGGAAGCTCATTGACGTCTCCCTTCCCTCCTTGCACTTTAAGAACAGCATTGACTCGGTATGCTGATCTTTTGAGTTCTCCTAAAAAGGTAACTTGTTTTCTGATCTTGAATTTCCATGTCTTCTTCTGTGGGCTATGAAGTACTCATGCTTAATTGCATATCCTGCAGTCTGCTTTACTTGCTTTAGCGGCATGTGCTTCTGATCCAAATGAAGCTGATCGATTGAGAAATCTTGCATCACCGGCTGGAAAGGTGTGGACTTGTTGCATTGTACTTTGACTAGTAGAGCTTAGATTCATTATTCTCATGTCTCTGTGTAACTTGTTTCTTCAGGAAGAATATGCTCAGTGGATAGTTGCAAGTCAGAGAAGCCTTCTTGAAGTCATGGCTGAA
This sequence comes from Nicotiana glauca, assembly GCA_026770625.1. NCBI lineage: Eukaryota > Viridiplantae > Streptophyta > Magnoliopsida > Solanales > Solanaceae > Nicotiana > Nicotiana glauca. The sequence goes on from MU693551.1 coordinate 112,366, forward strand.
TTTCCTTCAGCCAAGCCTTCACTTGGGGTTTTCTTTGCTTCTGTTGCTCCTCGCCTACAACCGAGATTCTACTCTATCTCATCATCTCATAGGTTAGTAACATTTGCAGTTCGTTCAAATTTTGAAATTAAAATGTTGGAGGGCTTGTTCAATATATCCTGGAAGTGGCACAATGTAGGATGGGAATGACATGAATTAACCACAAAGGCTAAACTTTTAACACTTCCTTATCAAAAAAGAATGGCTAACCTTTTAACATTAGTATCCCATAATGGGCAACAAAAATGAGGATTGAAGACATTGTTTTAGAGATTGTCATTGGAGAATTATGTTCCTAGTTTCTTGGAGGTAGGTTTTCTTTTATTCGTGGAACATAGTAGGAGGCACTTTCGGCAATATCAGACATACTGTTGCCTGACTATAACACACCCTCCTGATGTTTTTTCTGCCATTTCTGTTATTTTTGTACTACCTTCTGGAAATGAAAGATTGCTTCTACTTCTTTCCCTCTATTTGATTTGACAATTCAGGGAACATAACCTTATGATCTACATTTACTTGCAGGATGGCGCCATCTAGAATTCATGTTACTTGTGCACTGGTTTACGACAAAATGCCAACCGGAAGAGTTCACAAGGGTGTTTGCTCAACATGGATGAAGGTATTCACTAAATGAAGTCTGAACTGTTGTGACATATTCAAATAAATTACAAGGACCCACTTGACTGGTTTTACCATGGTGCATTTAGCCAGACGGAGACTTTTGTCTTCTTGCCGCTTTTAGCTTAGTTTATTAGGAGTTACTAACTAGACTATTCAGTGATCCATTCATTTCTTTCGAAATTTCTTAGACTGTTCTATGTTAAAGGAAATGTAGCTTTTGTTCTCATTCTATTTTCTTTTGGTCCCTCTTTCAGAATGCTGTTCCTCTAGAAGAAAGCCTTTCCTGCAGTACAGCACCTATTTTTGTTCGGCAATCAAACTTCAAATTGCCAGCTGATAACAAGGTTCCAATCATAATGATCGGCCCTGGTACTGGGTTGGCACCATTCAGGGGTTTCCTCCAGGTTAGATTCAAACCTACAGAGACTGATTTAAGTGTGAGTCCTTGAAATGCAAAGCATTTGACCCTTCTGTTATCTTTTCAGGAAAGATTAGCTCTTAAGAATGAAGGAGCTGAGCTTGGTCTTGCAGTGTTATTTTTTGGATGCAGGAACCGCCAAATGGTTAGTTTTTAAACTGGTTATGGATATCAGCGCAATTTCACCCACATAAGCACAGATGTTTGCTACTATAATTTATGTCTCTGCTCTACATCCATTCAACTCATCTGTTCGTATCTACAGGACTACATCTATCAAGAAGAGTTGGACAATTTCCTTGAGGCCGGTGCACTTTCTGAGCTAGTAGTTGCTTTCTCACGTGAAGGACCTAACAAAGAATACGTGCAACATAAAATGTCAGAGAAGGTATGCAGCTCATTCACCCTTTTGGTACTGGTGCAAATAGATCTTATCTTATGCCAATGATTGTTTTGAGATATGTCACCTAACTATTTTCTTGTGTCTAGGCTGCGGATATCTGGAACATGATTTCTCAGGGAGGATATGTCTATGTCTGCGGTGATGCAAAAGGCATGGCTAGGGACGTTCATCGGACCCTTCACACTATTGCCCAGGATCAGGTAAAACTTCTCAATAACATAGTACTATTTTCTGGTTGTGGTCTTTATTCTGATACGTGAATGGGCTGTATGTTCGGCTACCTAATCCACCTCCTCTCCTTATTTAATTCCATTAGTCATTTGTCATTTCTGTTGGAGGGTTTTTGACTTCCTGAGATATTTTATCACCACTAACGCCCCAGACCAATTCAAAGTACTTTACTAGCGTAGCACTTTAAAAGACACAATTATAAGTTAGATGTTGACAGAAATATAACTAGTTTAGCACGGGCTGTGATGGCAGGGCCCCTTATAGCGGTTTTTGACAATGTTATTGGGTTTCTCCCTACCAAAAACGAATGCTACCCCCCTCTCCTAAAGCTACCAAAGATTTGACAAAAAGAAAATGGAAGTAGCAAATTAAATAGAAGAGGACACGTAAAGAACGTCTTTTGGACGTGCACAAGCTGTTGCAAAACCTTTGCTTAGATTGAGCTGACAACTTGGCTTTGCTATATCTCAGGGATCACTCGACAGCTCCAAGGCTGAGGGCTTTGTGAAGAACTTGCAAATGACGGGAAGATATCTGCGTGATGTGTGGTGATCGTCTCTATATTATATTATTCGTGCCAATTGTGATTAGAGAAATATATAGAAAGGCTATGTGCAAAGAACAATCAGCCTTTCAACAGGGAAAAGAAGTGTACGAACTGTCGTCACAGGTTTTACGATTGTATGATTCTTTTTAAACTTTTGGATGAAGAATTTTTTGGTTCATGTAATTTATATACAAGAATATAAGGCAAATAATTACGTTAGTATTAAGTTTAGGCAATGTATATCGAGAGCTTGTAATCTCCCACCTATTGAACCAGCAAAATGGTTCAGACAACGTTGTATGCTGTTGATTAATACTTTGGTTTAAGACCATCTCGTTTTATACAAGTTTCAACTCTTAGTCATCAGCAATGTTAAATTACGTATGATTATCTGAAGAAGAAAAGTCAAAGTGCCGTGCCTTATGGATTACATTAATGGGAAGGCTTATTTCCCATTTCATACGAAAACTACTACAAAAAAATGTGAAACGTCTCTGTTTTGTAATTGGTTTGTTGTGTTATATAAGGAGTCATTTTCTTACAGGAGCAGTGTACGTGGGAGAAGATAAAAGAATAAAAACGAATATAAAAAGTAAAAAACTTAATATTTAAATGATTTTCATTTTCGAATGTAGAACCATAATAAAATCAAAATATTCCATTGCTATATACTAGTATGGAGTAATTCCCTCCCCCCCCCCCCCGAGGATTAAAGATTAATATGATTGACTT
>MU693551.1:120559-147996 GCA_026770625.1 Nicotiana glauca
GGGGGTTGAGGTTGAGGTGGAGAATAACTCTGTACACTATAGTTGTTCTCCACAGTGTCATGTTAAGTTTCCACTTACAATGGAGTAAGATACATTATTATCATTGTTATGTAAAAAAAATGGGTGTGAGAAAACGTTCGGTGAATATTAAAATAATCAGAAGATATTCGTATTCCGTTACTCTGCAAGGGGTTGCTTGTTATACTGAGTTTAACATCGAAGCAGATGAAACTCTCAGAGATTTTTTGAGGATTCCGGATGAACATCGGGAATATCTTGTGATAATTGGAAATGTACGTCAAGGCTGAAGACGTTCGCAATTATGAGATTCTAGTTGGGATATCCCTCAATCACAAGTGGTTATTTTGAAGCAGTTTTAGCCGAACAGGTTCCAGGTGAAAGAGTTTGGCTTGATCTAAACTTATCTCCACGGGCAAATAAGGAGTGAGAAAATAATTTCTCCCCTACTTTACATAGTCCACAAGCCGAGTAGTAAACTTCAATTTTTCTTTGTGTTACGATATTTATTTTTATGTATTGAATTTGTATTAACACTCATATATTCCACTGGGGGTACCGGTCAGATATGAATTTTACAAGTTATGAACCAACGCCTAGTTGAAATATGCCTAGTTTTTGTGTATTGGATCATGGTGGTCCATCCGAAAGTCATCATCAACATGATAATGTTCATCATGAGATATCAAAACATTATGATTTGTAAGTGAAGTGATAAAGCTATATGTAAAGTTTGGATCAATTTGAGAAGCTCATTATTTTGATGGTTGTATAGTGAAAACGAGCAAATTGAAGGTCCTCTCTTTACTCAATTGCCCGAAGACAACATATTTAATCGGAATTTGGCAGATGCATAGAGTCAGGAAGAGAATAGTGACTATAACAACATTGCTGATGAGACTGGAGATGACATACCCTTCCATAATGAAGGTGATGATGAATAAGAAGAGAATCCTGAATCTGATTTGACGAGGGAGCAAGCTCCACCTCCTTTTAGACGGAGAATGTACGAATCTCACGTGCCATTTTGTTCAAGGAAGATTCCCTAATGACACACCCTTCCGTAATGAGGGTGATGATGAAGAGGAAGAGAATCCTGAATCTGATTTGACGAGGGTGCATGCTCCACCTCCCGTTAGACGGGAAGTGTACGAATCTCACGTGTCATCTCGTTCAAGGGAGATTCCCTACCTTGATCATTTATCAAGTATGTCGGATGTGGATGCCCTGACAAGGGATCTTGATAAAATTCGGACAGCAATGTGGGATGAATTTAGAGCAACGGTGCTGTCAAAGGGCATGCTTTTTGCTGATAAAGCGCGCCTAAGCAGGGCGGTGCGAATTTACAACATAAAAGAGCGTCGTGAGATATCGTGGTTCATTAGTCATCTTCGGATGTATACAAGGTTATTTCTCGTTGATGGTTTGAAAGCTGAAAACAAATATGTGGGTTGTGGGTAAATACATTGGCATCCACGATTGTGAAATGAATACATTTAGTGAGAACCATTTTAACTTGAATGTTGACTTGATTTCTCTTGTTTTGATTCCACACATTGAAGCGTCCATAAGGTACAAGATCAAAGAGTACATAACATCTGTCCACTAGGTATATGGGCGTATCATTACAAAAAAAGATATTTCTCGGACACAAACGTGTGTTTTAAATTATTTATGGTAACTGGGGTAAGTCCTTTGTATCTCTACCCATGTACATGGCCGCATTGCAACACTTCAACCCTGAGACTGCTGTTGAATGGAAGCTTGAGCGGGGTCCGATAATACCAAATATGTGCTCTAGGCATTTAAACTAGCCATTGATGGTTTTGTGCATTGTCAGCCGGTAATATCCATAGACGACACTCATGTCTATGGAAAATATGATATTAAGTTGTTGATCGTCGTTGCAGTTGATGCTAATGGAAGTATATTTCCCGTAACATTTTCTATTTGTTCCAATGAAAGTCAAGAGACGTGGACATTATTTTTGAACCATTTGAAGGAGCACGTTGTCAGACATCGTTCAAGTATTTGTCTAATATCTGATCGTCATGGTGGTATTTTAAGTTCTGTATAGAATTTACATGCATGGCAGGAACCCACATGCCTACCACCATTACTATGTGAGGCACCGGAAGGACAAATTCCAAAAGGCTTATCCGAACAAGGACTTGCTTGATTTAATGTGGATGGCTGCAACAGATCATCAAGAGTTGAATTCAGGAGGCGAATGAAATTGATCAGGCTGGAAAACCAAGGAGCCTACACTTGATTGATGCAATATGAGCTTGACAAGTAGACTTTTCATGTGGATGGTGGCAGAAGATGGAGAATTCTGACTACAAATATGTCAAAGTCTTTCAACGGGGCATTGAAGTCTGCACGTGGATTGCCTGTCACTATCATGGTGCAGATGTCATATGATAGAGAGGTTTGTTGAAAGGTCTAGAGGTGCATCCTCATTGATGTAAGAGGGTATTGAATTCTTGCTAATACCAATGAAAAGATTTGAGAAATACAGAAAGCGAGCACAGTGGCATTCATTTTTGCTGTATTACAATGAGTGAAATATTTTTGAAGTTCACATCGTTATCCATCATAACTAGGGGAATAATACACACACCATCAATGAATCCAAAAGGTTATGCTCATGTAGGAAATGGTCCATCTATCACATGTCGTGCTCACATACCATGAAGTGCTTTCAACATAGAGATTTTGAGGCAACGAGTTATGTTGACAAAGAATTTATTATTGCTGCATACTTAAACACCTATAGTGGGCAGTTGCAGTAGTGGTTGCTGAGCATCATTGGCCGTTAGAACTATTTAAAATGGTATGTAACAAAGAGTATGTGCATCAATGATAAGTGAAGAAAATAACGCGTATACGGAACCAAATGGATATTGGTGGTACTGTTTATATGCGTAAATGTGGCATATATTACCAAACAGGACACGTCCGCCGTAAATGTCCTTCAGCTGGTTTAGGTAGCGGTGGTAATTCATCTCCCGGTGGAAGTTTATCCAATGTGCCCAATTATCAAGGATAAACGTAATGTTTTGTTGTAGTAATTTATTGTAATAAATGTATCTAAATGTTCATCTTGCAAAATGTATGAAATAAAATTATGATTCCAATGGGATTAAATCTAATTGGCATTTAGTATTAACACTTCAGTACAATAATTTAACATACACCTCAAGAAAAAAAAATAGTCATTCGCCATTATCGTCGCCGTCTGGCATGATTTCAATGTTACTGTCTTCATCTTCTTCCTCAACATCGTGTACGCATCGTTCAGGACTAAGGGTCATCGTAATCTTGGACCCAATTGACATTTATTTTTTGTATTTCATCACTATCATCAATAAGACCACTTTCTTGATTTCTACAACAATATGGGACTCCAACGACCAACATCTGTGGTAGAAACTTAGGTTGCCCCTTGCACTCGACAACTATTGGAAAACAAGATAATCATTGTCTTTATACAATTTTTCATTTTGTAATAAAATCCTAGTACTGATCCTCCGTTCCTCCCAGTTAGTTAAGATCATTCATTGCATGATGAACAATTAGTGCCTTTTCCATCTCTAGAATCTCCTTTCATCAAATGCTGAATCACTTCTAGTTCATCTTCGTGTGTGTTTGTTAGGAAGATTGCAGACAATGTTTTTGGCACAACAAGTCCATGCTAGCGATATAGTACTTCATAATCACATCATTTTATAATGGGGAACCCATTGTAGTTTTGCGCCCCAAATTTGCATAACTTCAAGCTTTGTAGAATGCGCTTCACCCTCAATAATGTGCCCTGCAACTTTGAGATCCGTATGTATAATAATAGGCTTATTTTTCAAGGGACGTAGAACACCATACCACTTATCATCAACTAAACTAGTATAGCAACCTAGCACATTTGTTTTAAGGTAGGGATCGATAGTGTTAAGACGTGTTCCATAGTAATTTGTTAAACTACCTTCACCCTTTTGCCTAAATCACTTATTAAATGTAAGTGTCATTTTTTAAATTGATGCTATAATATTTCTTCAAATGGTCTTTGAATACAGATGTATATTCTTTGCTATATCCTGCACTTCTATGTTGGTATTCTAGACTTTATGAAGTCCCTTTCTCCAATAAGATAGACCTCTAAGGCTATGCTGATTAGCTGAAGCAGGTTTCCATTCAAGCTCTATTGCATGTTTGGTTTAGGATGAATTCTAGGATAAAATTTCCATGTTAGTTATTTCTACAATCTGGGCAATTGGGTGCAAATGGTTATGCTTGCTTGTCTCATTCCCTTTTAAGTGCTGCATGATCTCATGAGTTAGGACACTGCTGAGGTTTATAGTAGCCCATTGCTATTAGTGTTGCCATGATGACTGTCGTCACTTTCATATGGAACTGCATATCTCTTTGACAATAACTGTTTAGAATAAGACTCACTTGTTTGAAATCTATCTCTGACCCATGTTGGTTAATGTCTTGATTGTTGGGAATTAGTATGTGTGTGTTTGTCCTATAAAATTGCCTTCCTCAACCTTGGTAATAAGTTCAACATGCTACACCTTCTTCCTTGTTGAATAATTACTCGATCATGAACCTATATTATTAGTTTTCTATGTCAAACTCACCCTGTTAATGAGCTCTACTAATTCTCCTAGTTTTCATGAATAAAGACCCTTTGTTTCTAAAATGCAAGTTCTAATATGCCTTATGTGAGTCCTATCAATATGTTTATGATTCTGTATCTATGTCCTAGAACCACGGTTAGTAGGTTTCAGAGTTGTTTACTTGGTAGTCATGCGTAGTTTGCTAATTTGTTTGGTTAAGTTGTTCATCTGCTATTGCTGGATAAGAAGGTCTTCCCTTTGGGCCTGGTATTGATTATTGTGTGAGTTTGAGTTGAGTTACTGATATACTCTGAGTTTTGGGGAGTATTTGGATCTAAGTTTGCTGCGCGTATGAGGAAAGAGCCTATTGAAGGCGCAGGCTTTACAAGGTTTTAGTCTTTTGGACCTGCTATATGTATTGGTCCTGTAATCTTTTAATATGTAAGAGTCACACTTGTATTCATTAATTTTGGGTCTATAACAATTTTGTAAACTGAATAGATGAGGGAAAGTAGTAAAAGGGGTAGGGTATTTTAATTCTCATACAAATGGGTAGAAAACATGCTTATAGGACCAATGTGCTCTACTTGTTGTTTTTGTTTAGCCTGTTTTTTTACACTGATAGACTTCATGCCTATGTTTTATCACACACTCCACTCAACTTGTCTAATACATGTATACTATCCAAAATACGTTAGTTTAATTAAATGTTGTACCTACATCTATGGCTACTACTATGTGATATTGGACGTCATGTCTATATAAATCGACGCTGTGATTACTTGTTTAATTATTAGACAGCATGGCCATAGGATATAATAATACATGCCTTTGCTGATGCTCATCTAGATACTATAACTATAGGATTTTAACTAATTAGTTGCTTCTGTTTCTTTCATTATACCTCCCTACCTAGATGACATGTCTATAGGGGATAAAGTATTATAAAATCAAGTTAGAATGCCGACTATTAAAAATCCTACCTATAGAATACTCTCACTCACCTAGAAAGTCTGTCTATAAAATCAAAGTTGTTAATTCTGAGTATCTAAATAGTCGTACTGCCTTATTGCATAAATAATTATAGATCATGCTTATAGGGTTTGCAATACCTATAGTCTGCAAATTCCTTAGTCTAAAGCTGCAGTACTGCTCGTACAATACTAGAAATCGGAATTATAGAAACCATATTTATAGGACTTAATGGCTCTAATGCATCTTAATTCTGAAACTGTATACTGCCTAATCTGATCACGTGCATTCATTGTTTATGAGTGGAGGCTAACTTGGTCCTTTAATTGTCTTTACACGAAGTCCTATTTGCTTTTAATGTCGCCTAGTTTTATCGTTTTTGAGCAGCCTAAGCAAGTCTAGAACCATCCAAATAGAGGTCCAAATCTCCTGGACCATAGGCATGGGACGGGTAGTGTATGCATTGGGTACGATTTAGAATTGAATTAGAGCGCTTTTAAGTAAACAACTTTAACAAAGTAATTGGGTAGCAGGAGATGATAGTATGTGCCCGCTGAATAATATGAGCAACCCCTACCTTAAGGGAGTTACGACGTATAATTTATGTTGCACGAGGTGATATTTTAGGCTAAAAAACTCAAGACCATCCCCTTCTTTTCCTTTTATATACTTGTTATTCGTTTAATATAAAGTAATATAGTTATATAATTGTAGTAATTAAGTTTGTACCAATTTTTGTATGTTATAAATAAACTCTTCAACTTTTATTTCCTTGTTATGTGATCACTTAGCCTAATGACATAATCCATAAAGTCTTAAGTTCGGACGAGACCCATCGTTGTGGACCTTAAAGAGTGCCTAATATCTTCTCTTAGTGGTAATTTGAGCCCTTATCCGATCTTTGATGGTGTTAACTAGTCAAACAGAGTTATTTTCATAATAGGTACCCTAACGCACCTTAAAAAGTTATTAGATGGCAACTCTTCTCTTTTAATACCTATCCTTTATTCAAAAGAGTTGTCATACGTAGAAACCCGCTTTTGCAAGAAAAAAAGGTGCGACACCTAGGATACTTTAAAACCTTAGGCTCTGCTACCAAGCTTGTCACGCCTTGACCTTGAGGAGTGCGACTGACGTTCGACCAAGACAGCGTAGTCAAGCAAGCCTACTTGATGCCTTCTATCCAACCTTACTCATGAATAATATAAGAATCAGTAACAAGAGATAATCATGAGAAGAGTAAAGATTTCCACATTCTTCGTCAACTACTCAAAGGAGATTCATTTACAATTTCCAAAAGTATTACAAGTTCATAATTACGAGGGAAAATATGTTAGCCAAATACCAACACTTCTAGTTCATTACCCGACACCGAACACCACCCACAACATATCTACGAACCCTCTAAGTATAACAAAGAATAGTATGGAAGTATCGGCGACAAATCCCCGACACAATGTGCAAAATCAAATGTCCTAAGGCCCCGAAGTCGAATGGGGATCACCAAGTTGCTGAGTAGAGGGTAACTACTAATGAGGATCAAAGGTGCCTGCTGATGAACCACCTGCATCCATTAAAGATGCAGTGCCCCCAGCAAAAATGGACATTACTACATATGAAATATTATTAGTATGTAAAGCTAAATACCCGCTCATGAAATAGAATGCCAATATAAACTGGTTTTCCCTGTATTTGGGCCTATACACCGATCAAAGAGCCCTAGAAACTGCTCTTAACAACACATCCACATGCCAAGGAAATATCACGACATATAAATAACACCAATCTCAGCATTTCAAGCATTACATCACCAAAAAGTAGTATCTCAACATAAGTTGTACATGTTTAAATCACAGCTCATAGGAAGTTGTTTTCTAACCAAAACCATTTGGTTATATGAACAAGTGAGAATATTTTCTTTTCATAACACCCTCGGCCTTCAAGGTGACCTTCTCGACTCACAGACTTTGCCATAGTACTTTAATGGAGGCAATCTCAACTTCCAGACTAGTCTAACAAGGATGGAAATTAGGTACCTCCCAAAAGCCAATTATCCATTAACTTCACTTTCAATAGATTCCACCGGAATGATAGACAAATAATTTCCAACTACCTTCTTTGACATAGACACATAAAGCTCTGGGTGCATGGAGAACAACGATGGGGAAATATCATACTCATAGTTTGACCTATTTCCTTCAAGATTTTACAAGGCCCAATGTGGATTGTACCTACTTTACCTTTATTAACAATTCGTATAATATCTTCATGGAGAAAATATTAAGAATAACCCATTCACTTTCTTCAACTCTAAATCTCTACATCGAACACTTGAATTAAACTCTTGCCGACCCTTTACCTCCTTCTCTACATTATTCTATGATGTGTTTGAATGGATATAACCATAGATCTTCCTACCCAATATGCTTGATTATGGAATGATGCTTCTTCTTTGACATATTTGAACCTACAATCAGGCGAGTTTTTTTAATGGAAATGAGAATGGTGGGGTTCGAGATCAATATGTAATTGTCCAAGAATCTGCCAATGTGTTTAGCAAGGGAATTTCGGGAGGTTATATCTTAAGAGATATGAAGGTTACTACCAATAGGGCAGATATGGTTAATCATGGTGATGATATCATTGCTATGACCAACGAGACCTAAAGTTAACTAGTATATTCTTATAATGTGGGAACCTAGTACATGATCCTGACATGTAAAGAAGTTATCCGTTTTAGACATGTGATATATATGAGGTATGATTGGGAGGATAAAGACGTTAACATAAGTTATTCTTGGAAGACGGTGATTTATGAAAGGGATAGTAACAATTGTTTAATTCCATATGTGCCTTGTTTGGCAATAGTAAGCCTTAAGGAGAAATAGCCAATAACGTGACACCAGTTGCCTCCTTGAGTATAGGGAAAATCTTTTCAACTCAAAAGGAGAAGGTTATTGCGCCATGATTATGATAGAGGTTTCAAAGATACATGAAGTTGCGTTATTCTCTTAACAATAACTGACACGTGGACTCTATGCCACAAGCCCACGAGGTTGAAAAAGATAATGAGCATTTGCGAGATTATTACTCCTGCAGCTCAATCCTTCCCGATAATTGACCCTATATGAGTGGACTAGAGATATAATAGACTTGCCCTTCAAATTAATATATTCATGATATATGCCAAAATCTAAAACATCGCGGTAAAGATACTTAACTTCAACCATACACGAGTGAAACAATGTATCTAGGACATTCTAATATAGGGATGAAATCATGCATTGGTTAGAGAGGTTCTAATGGCTAATGATTCTCCGAGGAGAAAGGAAAATGGTAAACCCCTATCCACATAGCCATTAGTTAGAGGGGCACAATACATGATAATAAGAACGCGTATAAAAGCTCAAGTGTCTAAGTGATAACTATAAAAAATCATATAACTCATTTTATCTTAACAACTCAACAAGCTATCTAGTATGTTTCTAGCTTAATCATATTATTTTTATGAGCTAATTAAGCCAAAGAAACCATAGAAATTATGGAGCAAGTAAAGCAGTATATGACTTATGAATTTATAATAATGTCAGACATGGCACTATAACCTTCTTGTCAAATCAACTAGCTATGACCTAGGCATGTTCCTAGTTCATGAATAAAATTATCATGTAGTCATAAAATCAATTTGAACATGGGTAACCACTTCACATAATTAGATAAAGCACAATTCAAATCAATAAATATCGGGTATTGTCCAAATCCTAGATACGCATATATGCTCGTCACTTCGCATATATATGGCTCCTAAATCATAAATTAAGTAGCAATCAAGTCACCTATGGGGAAATTATCTTGTACAAGGATAGAAAAGAGACTTACCTTTGCATGGAAACCTCAAATCAAGCACAAATTGCTTAACCATTCAAATTCAACTCCAAAAGACCCAAATATAGTCAAAACAACACAATAACATCAAATCCATAGGAAATAATCCCAAACAATAAAGTTTCGATCTTTATACAAATACGAAAAGTCAATCCGTCCTGCACCCCGGAACTGGACAAAACTCACAAATATCGAAAATCCATTCTAATACGAGTCCAAATATATAAGTTTATCCAAAATTGGCTCAAAATTGAGGTTCATCTCAATTATTCTATTACCAAAGTTTTGCCAAAAAATGTCCAAATTTCATTTTAAAATCAAAACTTTTAGGTGTAGATTTCCATGGAACAATCATATGATATGAAATGAAATACAAGTGAAATTACTTACCTCTAAAGCAGTAGTGAACTTGCACTCCAAAATCACCACCTCTCAAGTCTAGGGTTCAAAATATGAGAGAATGGGTAAAACCCTCAAATTATATCATTAAGAGCATTGTCCACTTATACATTTCATGATCATAGGGCCTCGCTCGTGATCGTGAAGGCCAAATTTCTGCCCAGCTGCTGCCCTTCATTGCGACGCGGGACTCCAATCACGAATGTAAAGTACTGGCCTGCCTAGACTACGCGCACGTGAAGGCAACTCCACTATGATGAGCTACACCAACGTGAACGCGCCTCTCCACACACAAATATGATGCTTCAACTCCCCTTCTCTCCGCGAATGCGACACACCCATCACGAATGCGAAGAGTAAAAGTCCCCCCTGCTAGCTATACTTCTCCGCGATCCTAAGACAAACTATGTGATCTTGAAGCATTGCTACACACTAGAAAATTAGCAATCTAAAATCAAGAAGAAATTATCAGAAACCACCTGAAAATACACCTGAGCCCCCAAGACCCATCCAATCATTCCAACATATTTCAATACCTTATTTAGACTTATCCGAATTCTTCAAACACCACGAGTAACATCAAAATCAAGAATCAATGGCCGATTCAAGCTTAATGAATTATTCAAACGTCCAACTTCCAAATTCATGCCAAACTGCGTCTAACCAACTCGGAATAATCTCAAATTTTTTACACAATTTTCAAATGACATAGCGAACCTATTTTAATATTCAGAACAATAATCCAAACTAGATAGCCTCAAAGTCAACTTTCAGCTGTGAGCACGTAATTTTTGCCATATGTGAGTTACTCCCATAAATTCAAAACAAAATAATTTTTTGCAGTGTTTACAATTTTGTGAATTTTTGTGGTATTTTTGTGTTAGCTGTTTGTATTTTGTCTGTGCATTTTAATTCATAAAAAATACAAAATATCTTGCATTTTTTAATTTAGGATTTAACTTTGCATTTTGGATTAATTGGAAAATCAATTGTTTTATGAAATGGAAAAAAATCATAAAAAATAGTTTAATTTGCACTTTTAATTTTAGCTTTGATTTTTGAGTAGTTTTTTCTGTTAATTTCATCATAATTAATTTTGTTAATTATCATTTTAGATTTAACTAGTCTTTTTAGTTAATTGAGTTCTAGGAATTAATTTTGATTTTAATCTAATTCAAAAGAAAAAGAAGAAAAGAAAAGAAGATCAAAAGAAATTGGGTCTCATTTGTAAAGACCCAAAATTGGGCCAAGCTTGTAACATTCCAAGCAAATTTCCCCAACTCCAATCAAAACCCGGCCCAGTTCCACCCTTAACCTGGTCCGATCCCATACCCCAACCAAATGACGCTGTTTAATGGAGTATTGATCCTAGCCGTCGAGGTTAATTGATCTGACGGACAGGAACTCGGGGGTTCATTAATATAAAATGGTCTGAAGACCCCTACCCCTCAAGCCCGTCTCTCTCACCCCACTCCTCAGAGAACCCCACCGTCTCCACCGTGCGCCGCCTGCCGAAAATCGCCTCCGCCGGTGGCATTGCTCCGATCAACCCCAAAATTACACCCTACCTTCTTCTCTTACCCCTCTTTCCAAATCCACACCCCTTTTCCCTCAAATCCCAACCAAAATGCTCGAATCTTGAATTGAAGAGAGGCAGCCTAACCCTAATTTCCCCAATCGACCCCAAATTAACATCCCTTAACCCCCATGACCCCCTCACACTTAAACTATTACTGGTTTCTCTCGAATTTGTCTAGAACTCCACGAATCTTAAATCCGAGTTCGAGCCCTAAGAGTCTAAAATCATTTTCCATCGAACCCAGTGGCATGCATGAGCATATGTTGCTATTTCTGTCGAGTTTTGAAGTTTTGTTTCAACGAGAATTGATGTATTTTAGTTGTTCTTGACAAAGAACAAATGTCCAACATTAGTCTCGTTCAATCGAGGTCTCCAGTGGATTGCTGATTTCTGAATTGGTAAGTGTCTTCATCTCTTTGTCCATTTCATTTTCTTTTCCTTTCCCTCTCTTTAGTTTCTTTTTTACTCTGGCGGAAGGCTCGACCATCTTTTGAGTTTAAATTGATTTATGTTCGTTTGTTCCCTTTGTTTCTTTTTCAAATCATGAAAGCTTGTTCTCTATTCACTTGGTGTGATGACCCGACCCGTCGTCGCATATGTTTCCGTTCCGTTTTCCCCGTTTATTGCTTCTTCATGATTAATTATATGTGCTTGGTGAATTTGAAGTGATTCGGATAGAGTTTGGTAAGGAATGAGACAATTAGTCTCTTTAAGGAGAGTTTGGTTTGGAATAGTCAACCGTGAATTGACTTGTACGTTAGAGGGCTCGAATGTGACTTTTGACAATTCAGTTAGTTTTGGGGGATGATTTAAGTTAGGAGAGCAATCAGAAGTAATTTTGGAGGCTCGGTGTAGAATTAGGCTTGAATTGACTAAGTTAGCATTTTGGCGATATCCGGTTGATAGGTGAGATTTTGATCCGAAGGTCGGAATGGAATTTCGAGAGTTTTAAGTAGCTTCGTTAGGTGATTTGTGATGTGTGTGCAAAATTTTAGTTGAATCGGAGGTGGTTAGGTCGGGTTTTTGATCGAATGTGAGTTTTGGAAGAATTTGATAAACTTAGGCTTTGATTTTGAGAAATTTGATGTTAACTATAGTGATTTGATGATTCGAGAAAGTTTGAATAAGGTAATAGGTCATATATGTGCTTTTGGTTGAGGTCCCGGGGGCCTCGGGGTGAGTTCGGGTGGTTAAACGGAGAGTTTAGAGTTTGCTCCATGTTTTGGATTTGCTAGTTCTGTCATTTCTGCATCTGCGGAAAAGAGACCGCATAAGCGGTTCCATAGATACAGCGGGGAGGTCGCAGAAGCGGTTCTAGTGGGGGCTTGACCTTGCCGCAGAAGCGTACAAGAGTCTGCATAAGCGGTCCCACTGGTACGATATCTGGACCGCAGAAGCGGTCGTGGCACTTAAGTGACTTCCGCAGAAGCGGAATAATTACCGCAAAAGCGGTAACCGCAGAAGCGAAAAGGCATGGGCAAATATTTAATTAAGTCTTCTTCGCGAATTTTGAAAGAACAAACATTATAGACTTCGGACTAAGAGGATTTTGGGCGATTTTTGAAGAGGGTTTCAAGGGATATCATTAGGTATGTATTCTTGGACTTAGATTATGATATTATGGTGTATAAACATGGATTAACACTGAAAACCCAAGGAATTAAATGTTAAAAATGGAGGTTAGGGCTTGAAACTTAAGAGAGTTTGAATTAATGATTTAAGGGGCCAATGGACTCTGATTCTTGTGTATTTGATATGTATGAACTCGTGGCGAGATAAGGATCGTATTGATGTAAAATTTTTTGGATTTCGAGAAGTGGGCCCGGGGTTGGGGTTTTGCAAATTTCGTGATTTTCGATATTCTTCGAGTCTTTTCGATTGGGTTATTTTCTCTTAGCCTATTGTAATGTATTCGTGGTGGTTTTGGCCAGATTCGATGCACGAGGAGGTCGATTTGAGAGGGAAGGGCATTGCGAGCCAGTCTTTGGCCGGCTAGAGGTGAGTAATGGATGTAAATGCTGCTCTGAGGGTTTGTAACCCTGGACTTTCACATCGTAACACTATATTGAGACGTGACATGCATTCCACAATGAGTGCAGGGTCGTTTACCGTTGGGGATTGAGACTTAGTACATCCCGAGTGTTAATTACTACTATATTGGCCATTGAGACGCATACTTTATCACTATAAAATTGGGCTTATTGCCGTGTTTAGGGCCTTGTGCCGACTTGTAAAATCCTTAGGGGATCCTTATGTGTTTTCCTCACTTGTGTGCATCACATATATTCTCAGTCATGTTTGCAAATGTAAAAAATAATATAATAACTGTGTTTTATACATGAACATTAAATGGAAAAAGGATATGAGGGCTGAGGTCTCTATAGCATGTCACGCCCGATTGCCTGTGAACTTATTTGACTGAGATGGGTCGGGCACCCGATAGTGAGGATGTTTCCTTGATATGGATCGGGCTGCACGCCGCAGCGATGATATATACATTGATATTGAGGCCGAGAGCCTGTTTGATGCCAATACCTGACTGATATTGCGCTTGGGCCGTAGGAGTCCCTCCGGAGTCTGTACACACCCCCAGTGAGCGCCGCCGACGTTAAATAAGTGGAACGGGCTGCATGCCGCAGTGGGTACTAGAGTGTACTGTTATATGTGTTGTATTTTTTTCATGCATTATTTCTTAACTGTATTACTTGTTGTATACTGTTCCCACTGTTTTGGATATGAACTGCTAGATATAGAGTACTTTGTGCATTTTTTGCGTTTTCTTACTTTTAGACTGTAGTTATGTTTATTACTTGCTGGGTCGGAGTACTCACTTTACTCCCTGCACCTTGCGTGCAGATCCAGGGCAGTCTCAGGCTGAGTAGATCCAGTTGATCCAGTGTTCTTATTTCGGGAGTATTTGAGGTAGCTGCAGGGCGTTCGCAGCTGATGATTCTCCCTTCTATCCCTATCCTTTTATTTCCGCATTCTCAGTTTTTAGACAAACTTTGTAGTAGGATGTTACTCTGTATTTTAGAGGCTCATGTTCGTGACACCGGGTCTTTGTTGGGTTGTATTGGTATTTTGTTGGATTTTTCTGCACTGTTATCGGTATTTTAGACCTTTGACTTAAATGGATTTTATCTTCATCTGTTTAATAAATAGGGTTGTTGTTAGAAATGGTGGGGCTTGCCTAGTAGTGTGCTGGGCGCCATCACGACCAGGTTGGGGTCGTGACAAGTTGGTATCAGAGCCTAGGTTACTTGGTCTCGCGAGTCATGAGCCAGTTTAGTAGAGTCTCGCGGATCGGTACGGAGACGTCTGTACTTATCCTCGGGAGGCTGCAGAACATTTAGGAAATTTCATATTCTTGGAATTCTTATCATGCGACTTTGTTGATAGGAGAACTAAATTCTGTTATTCCATTCTCTCGCAAATGGTGAGAACCCGTGCTACCAGACGTGGCAGACGACCACCTGTACCACCTACTGAGGCCACCAGAGGTCGTGGATGTGCTCGTGGTCGAGGTCGTGATCGAGGCAGAGCCGAGGGGGCAGCACCCGTTGACCCACCAGTTGTCCCAGCTCAGGATCAGGCTCTAGCTGTAGAGACTCCAACAACACTTGTTCAGGCATCAGCTGTTCCTATTGTGATTCCGAGTCTTCAGGAGGCCCTAACTCAGATCCTATTAGTTTGCACTGGCCTGGCTCAAGCAGTCTCAGCCACTACTGTAGCAGCTACTTTGCAGGTCAGGGGAGGCAATCAGACCCCCGCTGCTCACACGCCTGAGCAGGTAGTGCAGGGTTTGCAGACACCAGAGGCACCACCAGTTCAGCAGGTTGCCCCTTTTTAGCAGGTTGACCCAGTACAGCCGGTAGCCCTGGTTCAGGAGGATGTGATTCCAGCTATGCCAGACGATGAGTAGCATCGTGTCGAGATATCAGTAGTCTCTCACCTCCTACCTTCAGCGGTGTTCCGGGCGAGGATGCCCAGGGTTTTCTCGAAAAGTGTCGATGTATGCTTCGGACCGTGGGGATCTTAGAGTTGAGCGGGGTATCATTTACTACTTTTCAATTTTCTAGAGCAGCCTTCACTTGGTGGGAGGCTTATGAGCAGCGTAGGCCGAGAGGCGTAGTGACTTTGTCATGGTAGGAGTTCTCCACTCTCTTCCTGGAGAAGTGGGTACTGCAGTCTCAGAGGGAGGAGCTGCGGAGATAGTTTGAGTGGCTTCATCATGGAGATATGACTGTGTCACAGTATGAGGTGAGATTTTTGGAGCTGGCTCGTTATGCTCCATGGATGGTCCCGACTGATCGGAGAGGATTAGGAGGTTTGTGGACGGACTTATCTATCCCGTCCATATTCTGATGACCCGAGAGAGGATTCTGAGTCATACCTTTGAGGATGCAGTGGATATTGCTCGTGATATTAAGACGGCTCGCCATTAATAGAGAGAGGAGAGGGAGGCCAAGAGGCCTCGAGGATCGAGTAACTTCAGTGGTGCTCCGTCTAGGGGCCAGGTTCAGCAGAGTAGAGGTCGTTCTTTCAGGCCTCATCAGTCGGCTCGTCCCGAGTATCGTAGGGCGTCTTCCAGTCGTGGTCATCAGGGGTTCCAGCAGGGCCAGTCTTCGCTTAGTGACCTCCCAGCTCAGAGCTCATCATATGCACTTTCAGCTCAGGGTTTTTCTGCGAAGGGCGCATCGACTGGTCATTCTGGTGCGAGAGGTTCCTATCAGTCCCCCCCTCCAGCATCTGGTATATGCTTCGAGTGTGGCGAGTATGGCCATATGAGGAGGCAGTGTCCTCGACGTCGTGGTAGTCAGTCTCAGCAGAGGGATCAACCCTCCTCTTCTGCTCCGGTTTCTTCAGCACCAGCCCAGTCAGAGAGGGGCGGAGGCCAGGCAGCCAGGGGTCACCCTAGGGGCGGAGACCGATCAGGCGGTGGCGGCCAGGCTAGGTTTTGTGCTATCCCAGGCAGGACAGATGCCCTTGCATCAGATGTTGTTACCATAGGTATTATCTCAGTCTGCCACAGAGATGCCTCTGTCTTATTTGATCCCGGTTCTACCTATTCTTATGTGTCATCATATTTTGCTCATTATTTGGGTACGACCCGATGGTGCCTTGCCTTACCTGTGCACGTATCTACCCCGGTGGGTGATACTATTGTTGTGGACCATGTGTGTCGGTCCTGTCTTGTTACTATTGGGGGTCTGGAGACCCGAGTTGATTTATTGCTTTTGAGCATGGTATACTTTGATGTTATTCTGGGCATGGACTGGTTATCTCCATGTCATGCTATTCTAGACTGTCATGCAAAGACAGTCACTTTGGCTATGTCGGGGGTTCCGAGGATCGAGTGGCGTAGTATGACTGACTATGTCCCTAGTAGGGTTATATCTTTCTTGAAAGCCCAACGTATGGTTGGGAAGGGTTGTCTATCATATTTGGCCTTCGTGCATGATGTTGGAGCTGAGGCTCCCAGTATAGATTTTGTTCCCATTGTGAGGGATTTCCCTGATGTATTTCCTGCAGACCTGCCGGGTATGCCCCCGGACAGGGACATTGATTTTGGTATTGACCTGGTGCCGGGAACCAAGCCCATTTCCATTCCGTCGTATCGTATGGCACCAGCGGAGTTAAAGAAATTGAAAGATCATCTTCAGGAACTCCTAAAAAAGGGGTTTATTCGGCTTCTGTGTCACCGTGGGGTGCACCTGTGTTATTTGTGAAGAAGAAAGATGGCACGATGAGAATGTGAATTGACTACAGGCAGTTGAACAAAGTAACAGTGAAGAAAAAGTATCCCCTACCTTGCATTGATGATTTATTCGACCAACTTCAGGGAGCGAGGGTGTTTTCTAAGATTGATCTCCGTTCGGGCTATCACCAGTTGAAGATCAAGGATTAAGACATTCTTAAGACGGCCTTCAGGACTAGATATGGTCCCTCTAAGTTTCTGGTTATGTCTTTCGGGATGACCAATGCCCCGGCAGTGTTCATGCATCTGATGAACAGTGTATTTCGGCCGTATCTAGATTCATTTGTTATTGTATTCATTGATGATATTTTGGTATACCCGCGTAGTCAGGAGGAGCACGCGGAGCATTTGCGAGTGGTATTACAGAGATTGAGAGAGGAGCAGCTGTATGCCAAGTTCTCCAAGTGTGAATTTTGGCTTGGTTCCGTGGCCTTCTCGGGAGACGTGGTGTCCAGTGATGGTATTCAGGTCGATCTGAAGAAGATTGAGGCGGTTCAGAGTTGGCCTAGACCGTCCTCGGCCACAGAGATTCGTAGCTTCCTCGGTTTGGCGGGTTATTATCACCGGTTCGTTCAGGGTTTCTCATCTATTGCCTCGTCCTTGACCAAGTTGATGCAGAAGGGTGCTCCATTTGTATGGTCGGATGAGTGCGAGGAGAGACTTCAGAAGCTCAAGACAGCTTTGACCACAGCTCCAGTATTGGTCTTGCCATCAACTTCAGGTTCTTACACCATTTATTGTGATGCTTCGAGAGTCGGGATTGGCTGTGTATTGATGCAGGAGGGTAGAGTGATTGCTTATGCTTCTCGGTAGTTGAAGCCCCATGAGAAGAACTACCTTGTTCATGACTTAGAGTTGGTTGCTATAGTTCATGCCTTGAATATTTGGAGGCACTATTTATATGGAGTATCTTGTGAGGTGTTCACCGATCATCGCAGTCTTCAGCATTTGTTCAAACAAAAGGATCTTAATTTGAGGCAGCAGAGGTGGCTTGAGTTGCTTAAGGACTAAGATATTACCATTATCTATCATCCAGGAAAGGCCAATGTAGTGGCCGATGCTTTGAGCCGAAAGGCAGTTAGTATGGGGAGTTTGGCGTACATCCCAGTTGGGGAGAGGCCCTTTGCAGTTGATGTTCAGGCTTTGGCCAATCGGTTGGTGAGACTAGACATTTCAGAGCCCAGTCGGGTATTGGCTTGCGTGGTTTCTCGATCTTCCTTGTATGATTGCATCAGAGAGCGCCAGTATGATGATCCGTATTTACTTGTCCTCAGGGACAGAGTTCAGCACGAAGATGCTAGAAAGGTGACTATAGGCGATGATGGTGTGTTGAGGATGCAGGGCCGGATTTGTGTGCCCAATGTAGATGGGCTTAGAGATTTGATTCTTGAGGAGGCCCACAGTTCGCGGTATTCCATCCATCCGGGTGCCGCGAAGATGTACCAGGACTTGAGACAACACTACTGGTGGAGGAGAATGACGAAGGACATTGTGGGTTATGTAGCTCGGTGTCTTAATTGTCAGCAGGTGAAGTACGAGCATCAGAGACCGGGCGGTCTACTTCAGCAGATGGTTATTCCTGAGTGGAAATGGGAGAGAATTACTATGGACTTTGTGAGTGGTCTTCCCCGGACAGCGAGGAAGTTTGATTCAATTTGGGTGATTGTGGATCGGCTGACCAAGTCCGCGCACTTCATTCCGGTGTGTACTACCTATACTTTGGAGCGGCTGGCAGGGATCTTTATTCGTGAGATTGTCCAATTGCATGGTGTTCCAGTTTCTATTATATCGGATAGAGGTACTCAGTTCACTTCTCAGTTTTGGAGGAATTTTCAGCACGAGTTGGGTACTCAGGCAGAGCTGAGTTCAGCATTTCATCCTCAGGCAGACGGACAGTCCGAGTGTATTATTCAGATATTGGAGGATATGTTGCATGCCGGTGTGATTGATTTTAGAGGTTCTTGGGATGAGTTTCTACCTCTGGCAGAGTTTGCTTACAACAACATATATCAGTCTAGTATTCAGATGGCACCGTATGAGGCCTTGTATGGTAGGCGGTGTAGATCTCCAGTCGGTTGGTTCGAGCCCGGCGAGGCTAGGTTGTTCGAGATAGATTTGGTCCAGGATGCCTTAGAGAAGGTGAAGGTGATTCAGGAGAGACTTCGTACAGCTCAGTCTCGTCAGAAGAGTTATGCGGACCGGAAGGTTCGAGATGTATCTTACTCGATGGGTGAGAAGGTCTTGCTAAAGGTTTCACCCATGAAGGGTGTGATGAGGTTTGGAAATAAAGGGAAGCTAAGTCCGCGGTTCATCGGACCTTTTGAGGTGCTTAGGAGGATTGGGGATGTGTCCTATATGCTTGTTTTGCCACCCAGTTTGTCGGGCATTCATCCGGTATTCCATGTTTCCATGCTTCAGAAGTATGTTGGAGACCCGTCTCATGTTTTGGACTTCAGCACGGTTCAGTTGGATGATGATTTGACCTATGATTTGGAGCCAGTGGCTATTTTGGGTCGTCAAGTTCAGAAACTAAGATCAAAGGATATAGCTTCGGTGAAGGTACAGTGGAGAGGTCCGCCCGTGGAGGAGGCCACATGGGAGACTGAGTAGGAGATGCGGAGCAAATACCCGCACCTATTTGAGACTTTAGGTATGTTTGTCGACCCGCTCGAGGACGAGCGTTTGTTTTAGTTGGGGAGGATGTGACGACCCAACCCGTCATCGCATGTGTTTTCGTTCCGTTTTCCCCGTTTATTTCTTCTTCATGATTAATTATATGTGCTTGGTGAATTTGAAGTGATTTGGATAGAGTTTGATAAGGAATAAGACAATTAGTCTCTTTAAGGAGAGTTTGATTTGGAATAGTCAACCGGAAATTGACTTGTGAGTTAGAGGGCTCGTATGTGATTTCCGACGATTCGGTTAGTTTTGGGGGATGATTTAAGGCTTAGGAGAGCAATCAAAAGTAATTTTGGAGGCTCGGTGTAGAATTAGGCTTGAATTGGCTAAGTTTGCATTTTGGCGATATCCGGTTGATAGGTGAGATTTTGATCCGAGGGTCGGAATGGAATTCCGAGAGTTGCATTAGCTTCGTTAGGTGATTTGTGATGTGTGTGCAAAATTTCAGTTG
This sequence comes from Nicotiana glauca, assembly GCA_026770625.1. Taxonomy (NCBI): domain Eukaryota; kingdom Viridiplantae; phylum Streptophyta; class Magnoliopsida; order Solanales; family Solanaceae; genus Nicotiana; species Nicotiana glauca. The sequence goes on from MU693551.1 coordinate 140,920, forward strand.
AATCGGAGGTGGTTAGGTAGGGTTTTTGATCGAATGTGAGTTTTGGAAGAATTTGATAAACTTAGGCTTTGATTTGGTGAAATTTGATGATTTTGATGTTAACTATAGTGATTTAATGATTTGAGCAAGTTTGAATAAGGTAATAGGTCATATCTGTGCTTTTGGTTGAGGTCCCGGGGGCCTCGGGGTGAGTTCGGGTGGTTAAACGGAGAGTTTGGAGTTTGTTGCATGTTTTGGATTTGCTGGTTCTGTCATTTCCGCATCTGCGGAAAAGGGACCGCATAAGCGGTTCTGCAGATACGGCGGGGAGGTCGCAGAAGCAGTTCTAGTGGGGGCTTGACCTTTCTGCAGAAGCGGACAAGAGTCCGCATAAGCGGTCCCGCTGGTGCGATATTTGGACCGCAGAAGCGGCCGTGGCACTTAAGTGACTTCCACAGAAGCGGAATAATTGCCGCAAAAGCGATAACTGCAGAAGCGGTTTTGGTTCCACAGAAGCGAAAAGTCCTGGGCAGATATTTAATTAAGTCTTCTTCGCAAATTTTGAAAGAACAAACATTTTGGACTTCGGACTAAGAGGATTTTGGGCGATTTTTGAAGAGTGTTTCAAGGGATATCATCAGGTATGGATTCTTGGACTTAGATTATGATATTATGGTGTATAAACATGGATCAACACTGAAAACCCAAGGAATTAAAAGTTAAAAATGGAGGTTAGGGCTTGAAACTTAAGAGAGTTTGAATTAATGATTTGAGGGGACAAATGGACTCCGATTCTTGTGTATTTGATATGTATGAACTCGTGGCGAGATAAGGATCGTATTGATGTAAAATTTTTTGGATTTCGAGAAGTGGGACCGGGGCTCGGGTTTTGCAAATTTCGTGATTTTCGATATTTGTCGAGTCTTTTCGATGGTGTTATTTTCCCTTAGCCTATTGTAATGTATTCGTTGTGGTTTTGGCCAGATTCGACGTGCGAGGAGGTCGATTTGAGAGAGAAGGGCATTGTGAGCTAGTCTTTGGCCGGCTAGAGGTAAGTAATGGATGTAGATGCTGGTCTGAGGGTTTGAAACCCCAGACTTTCACATCGTAATGCTATATTGAGGCGTGACACGCATTCCACGATGAGTGCGGGGTCATTTACCGTTGGGGATTTAGACTTACTCCATCCCGAGTGTTAATTACTACTATATTGGCGATTGAGATGCATACTTTATCACTATAAATTGGGCTTATTGTCGTGTTTGGGGCCTTGTGCCGACTTGTAGTATCCTTAAGGGATCCTTATGTGTGTTTCCTCACTTGTGTGCATAACATATATTCTCAGTCATGTTTGCAAATGTCAAAAATAATATAATAACTGTGTTTTATACATGAACATTAAATGGAAAAAGGATACGAGGCTGAGGTCCCTATAGCATGTCACGCCCGATTGGCTGTGAATTTATTTGACTGAGATGGGTCGGGGACACTATAGTGAGGATGTTTCCTTGATATGGATCAGGCTGCACGCCGCAGCGATGATATAAACATTGATATTGAGGCCGAGAGCCTGTTTGATGCCAATTCCTGGCTGATATTGCGCTTGGGCTATAGGAGCCCCTCCGGAGTCTGTACACACCCCAAGTGAGCGCCTTCCACATTAAATAAGTGGAGCAGGCTGCACGCCGTAGTGGGTACTAGAGTGTACCGTTATATATGTTGCATTTTTTTCATGCATTATTTCATAGCTGTATTACTTGTTGTATACTGTTCCTACTGTTTTGGATATGAAGTTCTAGATATAGAGTACTTTGTGCATTTTCTGCATTTTCTTACTTTCAGACTGTAGTTATGTTTATTACTCACTGGGTCGGAGTACTCACTTTATTCCCAGCACCTTGTTTGCAGATTCAAGGCTGTCTCAGGCTGAGTAGATCCAGTTGATCCAGAGTTCTTATTTCGGGAGTATTTGAGGTAGCTGCAGGGCGTTCACAGCCAATGATTTTCCCTTCTATCCCTATCCTTTTATTTCTGCATTCTCAGTTTTTAGACAGACATTGTAGTAGGATGTTACTTTGTATTTTAGAGGCCCATGTTCGTGACACCGGGTCCTTGTTGGGCTGTATTGGTATTTTGTTGGATTTTTCTGCACTGTTATCAGTATTTTAGACCTTTGACTTAAATGGCTTTTATCTTCATCTGTTTAATAAATGGGGTTGTTGTTAGAAATTGTCGGGCTTGCCTAGTAGTGTGCTGGGCGCCATCACAACCAGGTTGGGGTCGTGACACTTGGCCCGTTAAGTTTTGTTATTAGCTTAATTAGTTCTGATGAAATTCATGTTTGCCTGGGTTCATTATGGAATTGACTCATTTCAAGTTTGTTTTCAAACCTTTAAAGCTGTTCAAAGTTTCTAGGCCTGTGAGTTTATTTAGATCTGAATAGGCGTTATTTGTTTTGGTTGGTTTTGTTTGTCAGTGTTTAGGGATCTATATGGGGCTAGTTGTAAGTCTAAAAACTTTAGGGATCTTAAGGGTCAGGTAAGGGCTGTAATAACTAATCAGGTAAAGGGTAATTCAGGAATTCTAGGTTAGGGAAGGAATCAATTCTGTTAGAGGAGAAGGTTCTAGGGGATAGGAGAACATGAGTCAGTTAGAATGGATGATTTTCAGATCCTTTAGAGGGGTAAGAGGGTAAAAATAGTTTGGTTTGAGAGGGGTATAGTGGAAAATGACTAGCTAGGATGGGGCCGCCTATTTAAGGACCTCCTTCTCATCATTGGAGGTAGGGACACATTCTGAAAAATCTGAGAGAGATTGAATAGCTAAGAAATCCTTAAAATCCTAGACGGCTGAAAAATACAAAAATTTACTGTTCTATTGAGAAAAATCTTTGGAAATTTCTGCAATATTCATTTTGAGATAATTTCCGAGCAACTAAAGGTTAAAATGAGTTGAATCAGTTGGTGTTCAAGTATTTTTTGGTTCATTTCTGGTTTGATTTTGATTGCTGAGTTTTATAGAATGCTGTTGCTAGTTTGAAACTGTTTCCATGTTGATCATTCCTTATTCATTCCTGGGCTGAAGTTGTGTTTAGTTAGCTGACCTTGTTGCTAAAACATCTGCCGCTACTATTTTACTTGGCTGACTCTCACCTCTTCTTCCATTTTCTTAATTTCCAGTTACATGTTCTGAATCTATCATGATGTAGCTCTCAAGTTGGGAATAAAAAATAAAAGCCATGCTGATTTCTTCTATTTTATGTGTTCATTCGATTCAATATAGTTCACTTAGCTTTATTGATTAGATAGATCTTCATGTTATGTAATTAACTAGAGACGACTTGAATTCATGAGATACATTTGGATCTGTCGGTTATGTTAGCTGTAGTGAAGGTTAATTTAGCAATCTATATTAGCTGAATGCAGGTTTTGTTATGGGAAATGTATGTTATATCACTGTTTTTGTAGTTTATTATGTGTAGTATTTGAATTTGATGAATGAAGTTTGGCATATGTTGATTTTAGTTGTTCTATGTTTAGATATGTTAACAAAAGGGATACAATACTGTAATGTTGAAAGGTGTCCTTATATCAGTCTGCTTTAGGTTTTAATTTGTGGTCCTGTGATTAGAAATTTACATTAAGTGATGAGTTTAAAGGGGAGGGGGATACCTTATTTCAATGGAACTAGGATGTGATTAATTCGTGAAGCATATAACAATTGTAATCATAATGTTGTTTTACATTTGGTTCAGGATATTTCGTTAGATCAATGTCTTGTTCGAGTGATGCACAGCCTTGATCACTGCTCCGTTAATTGGCTTGACCTGTTATTGTGCGGAATTTTTGGGCTTAAGGTTTGCCTAAATCAGGCGATGACTGCTGGGCAGTCTATATACTTGTCCGCCTTTTCTCTTTTAAGAAATGCGCTCATTGGGGCCCAAGTTTGAGAGCAGTCAAATTGGGTTTGATTCGTGGTTATTTATTAAAACAGTCTGGTATTATATTAATCGACCCTCTGATGTCTAGCCAATTGAGTGCTCTTTAGAATAATTGAGGCAAGCCATATTAAACAACATAAATATTTTATGGACCTCAAACATTTAGCTTAAACTTTCTTTTAAAATTGGAATTGAGGTGCGCCGCGCCAAATAAAATCACAAATTGCGTGGCCCTCTTTAATTATTTAAAATATTTAGAACTCGAGGCGTGCCATTTAGCTATTTTCATAGCCCTTGCAAAGTTAACAACGCGTTAGTTGCTTTTAGGCGCGTTATTTAATAATTTTTTCTTCTTAAACTCGGGTGTGCATTTCATGTGACCCAAATTCAAATCTTAAAATGTTGAATAAGATGTGTTCCGGATTGCGGGTGCATTTCATGTGACGCGATCCAAAGACATATTTTAAAGGACGTTCAATATTCTTTAAAAATTGAATAAAAGCGGTTAAAAGCTAAAACTGGCACATAGGTTCAAAATGTTCTAAAATTAGATAATTAAGCCGAATATAACAGTTGAGCGACCATGCTAGAACCACGGAACTCGGGAATGCCTAAGACCTTCTCCCCGGTTAACAGAATTCCTTACCCGAATTTATGGTTCGCAGACTGTAATACATGTGAGCACGTGATTTTTACCCTAAGCAAATTATTCCAAAAATTTCAAATAAAATGATTTTACAATTTTAGGAATTTTGTTGCATTCTTTGTGTTAATTGGTCGCATGATAAACTCGTATTAAAAACACAAAAAATATACATATGTATTAGGATTTTTAGTTTTTTAATTTTTAGTATTAATGCATTTTGGAAAACAAATGAAAGAAAAATCAAAAAATAGCATCTTATGGTTTTAATTGGAAATTACTACAAAATAGTTATTAAATAATTTTTAGACTTTAATTAGTATGATTATTAGTTTAATCTCAATTTTATAAAATCAAGAAAATACAAAATATACATATATATATATATACACACACAAAATATCTTGGGCCAAATCACCCCAAAACCCAAAACAAATTAAAAAAAAAACCAAAGACCCAGGCCCAAAAAGACGCCCGACCCAGCCCCGTCTAAACCTAGTTAATATCGGAAGCCTCTCTTTAGATAGAGACACGGAAATACCGTGTCTCTATGGTTCCAATATCAGCGAAAGCCTCAAGGGCTATTTGAAGTGATGAAGACAGGGATTTTTTTAGAGATTAGAGGGAAGATTTCGAGAGATTGAGGAAGATTTTAGAGAGATTTTTTGAGAGAAGTCGGAGATTCCAGAAGAAGATTTCAAAAAGAAAAACTTCAGAGAATTTTTTCTATATATTTTGTTTTCAATTTTGGTTTATTGTTGGTTATTCTTCCATTCGCCATGAAATTCGATTGTGTTAGAACTGGTTGCTGATTTTTTCGCTGTTGCTATTAGTTACGATTCCAGTTGACGCCTTCCTATTTTTCTCTAACGGTCCTAGTTGAAAGTTCGATTGAAGGTTATTAGATTCGATTTGAATCTCCTATTCTATTTTTACTTCAAGTTACTCCTCTCTATTCTGATAATGTAATTTGATAGTTTATATTCTATGAAGAACAATTTTTATAAAATTACAGATGCCTCTCTGTTAATAGAATGACCATTAATTTGTATGCCGTGTTTATGACTAATTTTGTAGATACAACATGAGATTTTCCTATACCTTCTCACATATTAGTTCTGTGTTATTTCGTTCGTTGAAGTAAGTGCTTGAATTCAAATCATCATTTGAATGGGTTTAGTAATCATGGATTTGAATATTGCTTATAAATTCCTCTGTGTCGACTTGAAGTTCTGATTTTCATTAATATCAGAAATTACAAACCACACATTTTTGCTAAAGTAGTTATTGATAGTAGACTTATTTCAATAGAGCTTGGTTGAAGTCGAATTGAATAAGGTGCATTTCCATTTGATTTTCCTGTCATAATCGTCGGTTTGAGTTCTCGTCGCAGTTCGATTTGTTACTGTTGTTACATGAGTTCTGTTCGGAGTAAATGCTGTTGCTTCTACTAAGCTACGCATTAAGTTTTGCTGTTTGTTTCGATTTTTACTAGTGGAGTTCATCTCATCAGTCTCCCCTGCATTTTCAGTCACGCAATTCATTAACAGAAGTTGAAGTTCAAATCCCTATTCTCCTATTATTTCATTGAGTTAATGATGGTGTTTAGAGTTTGCTGTAGAACCCTTTTTCTGCATTTTGCTGGCTTTAGATGCCTTTATGGGAGTAGTTTTCATGCATTAATAGTTTCCCTGCACTAATTTGGTTCATATGAAATTGTAGTAGAGCAACATTCTTCGGTTATACTAACAGCAAGTTGGGATTAATGAACAAATAGGCTTGAACAGTGTTTTAATGAGAGCATCGAAAGTGAATTTGGTTGTTTTCAGCTTCACAGTGAGTTTTGGGTCATGTTATGAATAAGAATTAGGCTGTGATTGAGCTTCAGTTGTGCTTTTGTTAGGTTCAATTTGTTATTTTCAGATTCAAGTACACACTTATAAAACTATACTCTTGTCGTTGAAATAATTGAGATTTGCTCATCTCTTTACTGTCTCCTATCGTGTTATTATACGAGTTCGTTTGTGTGTTTGGAATTAGTTTCGTTGAAATACTTAAAGCTGAAGAGTAGGAGAGGTGAAATGTCATACATTATGACTTGGAACAGTGACTCCATATTTCTTCTGATTGTATACAAAAATCATATAGTTTGCTAGAAGTGTTAGGGCCATTTTTATGACTACTTGTGCTATCCTCATGAGTAGACTTCGACGAAAGAAATATGAATTTGCTTACTTTGCTTGAAAACATAGTTTTTTTTTTCTTCTGGAAAGTAATTTCTCACCTCTAATATTGTTGACTGATGATGAATATGCAGTTAACCGGATAACTTTGACATACAGAAGGATTCAATTAGGCTTTATTTGATGCAATTCTTATTATGCAATGTATTGGCCTGTTTGGATTTCTAATTGATAGTTGTGAGCAATTCAATGAACTGATCCACATAAAGATGAGCTGGATTTTGAATTCTTATTCATTTGTAATCTAATGTGTAATAAGGAAACTGTACAGT